>JAJHSJ010000014.1:60419324-60526858 GCA_021015155.1 Magnolia officinalis
TTGTAATTATCCATTTTTATTGGATGGATGATTTCATCTGATAGGGGATAATATTAGGCCATGGCACATCCTATGATGGGGCCTTCTGGATAGTCTCATAGATATTGAGAGGTCCACTGCCTGTACCATTGATGGGTAAGAAACAAGGCAACTATTTCGATCGCATATTGTATATATTGCTTCTCTTATTCAAATAAGAATTCAAAATGCTTATCAACATAATTTAAAACATTTTTAATAAATTCAAACAGCTGCATTTGCTACGTATAAACTCTATTTTGATCATTTTCTGAAACGGCCTAATACACAATTTGTTTCTCGTGCCTATGTCTTCCAAGGAACTGTGTATTCATCAAGTGAAATGAAATTATCTTTTCATATCTCGAATTTCTATACTACAAAAAATTTTGAGCTTAACATGTGTGCATTTTATGTTCCCATCAGATATATGATACAGACAGGTCAGGATGCATCACGAAGGAAGAAGTAGCGTCAATGCTTAGAGTAAATATCTCTCACCCTTCCTTTGAAGCCTGCAGAGTTTCAAGAAATGCTAAGGCAGTACAAAGGTGCAAGATATGTCCATTGATCTGATGGGGGCCACCTTGAAAATTCCCCAGCCCAAAAATCACAACGATCCACTTACTAGGGGAACCATACATGTTGATCTATGTTCAACATTTGTGTGTCTCACCTGATATGCAGACCAGCCAGCATTTTGGGACAAGGTGTGTTCATGGCATTCCCCACCTAATGAACAGCCTGGATCTTGTACATGTGTGACCTGAATCTCCACCATTCCAGTCTGCCTGCACACGAATCACCTTAGCATTTCTCTGTAGTTTTACGCTGGATATGGTAGAAAACATCTGCTAACTGAAATCCATATAGGCCTTGCCAGAAGACTGCCTTCCAGCAGACATAACAGAACCTGGGAAGCTTGATGAGATTTTCGATCGGATGGATGCCAATAGTGATGGAAAGGTCACGTTCGATGAGTTCATCCGTTTGCGGCCATGAAGAGAGACAGTTCCCTCCAAGATGTAGTCCTCTCCTCTTTGCGGCCAATCTAGTTCATCCGTTTCGAAGATTTTGATCAACAATATGCTTCTCTTTCTTTTGATTATTGTTATTCACAATTATTAGATATGCAAAAGATTATACAAAAATGAGAAGGCTTAGTCCTTGGCCAGTTTCATGATGTCTGGTCTGGAATTGTGGGAAGTGAAAACAACAGCTACTCACGTTTCTCTTCACGCATGCCAATGTGGCATGTATTTCTTTGGTGGGCTCCAGCATGAATGTTTCGTGACCTAGGAGTAGGCATGTCCAATCATCAGGGGCAGGGCATGTGTATCAATTTGGGCTTTTAGAGCAAGTAGTTAATTGTCTTGCATCAATAAGTAAATATGATGGCCCCACCAAATGGATGGTTGAAATTGTTGACCGGAGTCATTTATTTATAAACAATCTTGACTGTCCATTTTATTTACTATTGGTCATTTGGTTAGAATTGCGGTATCATTGTTATTTTTAAATGTTGTTGGGTGTGATTTTAAATGGTTCCTGATGCAGGACAATTAACCACTTGCTCTAAAAGCTCGAATTGATAGAGCATGGCGAATCAATCCCTTTATCTCATAGCCCAGGCCCAACATCCCTTGGGTTAGGAACTCGGCCGAACCCCGCTCGTGGACCCCACTTCACATAGGTTCCGCTTCAGACGAGCCACTTGCCTCACACGGGCCACCCCACTCAAGTCCGGTGTGAAAATGCCCCTGCATTAGTTCCTATGAATAGTGTGTTGGATGGAATGCATAATCTAGGTTGATTGATTGGACTATCCTAGTCTTACAACTAGGAGCACTATCAAGTATCGTGCAATGGACTGTTTCCTCTCTGTACAAATAGAAGAGATGTGAATCCCATATCTCCATTACTCACTGTTTCATATCTCCACTGCCCACTGTGTGGTCTGGTTGGAAAGATGATGCACCGAAGAAATAGCCTCACTTACGACAGTCGCTGCATCAATGCAGTTTGCTGTGGGTATGAGTTTCACCTCCTGGCATCCCATACCCACACTTATCATAAAGCTTGAATAAAACTGGGACATTACCCACCAAGCCTATCTTAACCGCCATCAGCATACCATCTTGCAGAGCCATATCTCAGCTACCTAATCCAAGTTATTATTGTGCCATAGTTCAGCTATGCTGTTTGTACAAGTTCCCATGGCGCCGCATTCACAAATTTAACTATTACTTTCGTCCTAGTCAAATTGGTATGTCCATATCTATAGATTTGGAAGAAAAAAAAGGAAGTTTATGGAAAGATAAACATCATCCGATCCATGTACAAATTACACATGGTCTACATTCGCATTTGGCTTAATTTAACATTTGTAAACATCAACTCCATGGAAAAGAAGATTACAAATTCAATGTCATTGACAAGTCAGGTGCCTGAAAAACAATCAGTGCTCTCTAACCCTCCATTTATAACTGACAGAAGAATCTCGTGAACTAGCAGCAGCTCGCCACTCGCATTTATTGCCACTTATGTGGTAAGGTTTGTAGCATTGGTGTGTCTTTCAACTTGAAATGGATATGTTAGCTTTCCGAAAGTATCTATGGATCATAGACTATGTACTCAACTTCCCAAAGGACATAGGTGAGACAGATCCACAAAGACATGTCCATAAGATAGATGGTTGCCAAGGATATCCAATAGGCCAGTCGAACATATATGACAAGCATTTTATTTTGGTTACTGCTCACATTGCGTGTGAGCAACATTGTTATACAAATGTAAGAAGCATTAATGATCTTTGATATTACTGACTTCAATTAGATTCAACATTTTTTGTAGAAAAAAGCTTTCTTACTTGTTCATAGATGATTCAATTCTTTGAGTGTTGGCATTCACCAGCTATTGTTGCTTCTCATCTTAGGCATTCTAAGTGTCCACTTCCTGCATGATGATGTATCAACAGTTGAAAGAACTTGGAGAGTCAGTTCAATATTAGATACATATGTGAGAACTTACAGATGTTATTAAAAAATGCAATTAGAAGGGAAGTAAAATTCCTGGCATTAATGCTCCATTACAACCAAGCATGGAATATGGGAATAGGAGAACAAGATGAAGAGAGAATGTAATTGTTAAGGTTACCTAATGCAAGTCGAGAGATCTTTCCTCAATGTGGAAAGATCTTTCTGTGGTCATTCTCCATTGTGGGAATGCTTGCTATCATCAGTCAGTCATCGCTTCCCTCCTTTTGGCCCGTTCCTTTAATATGAGAAGTGAGAGATGGATGCCTGATGTAGCTCACCAACATCATGGCATAATTTTTGTTTATCATCAGCTGCAATGTAGTAGACAATGCCTCATTTGCTTCGTCACTCAAATCCAACCGAAACACATTCTGGGAAACTAAGTATCCTCATAATAAAGAAAAATACAAGAAAAGAATGCTGATTTTTGTCGTAGATGTCTTAGATGTGAATTAAGCAAAACTAAGGCAGTTTGATGGAATGTGAAAGGTAAGATGAAATCTTATGTTTAAATGCATTGTAGAAAAGACAAGGAAAACCCAGGAAGTACCAGGGGAGCTAATATGCTTCTTGCACTGTAAACAGGGGAACCTTGCCTCTCTTTTTTTGGGCATAAATATAACAAATGAGTGAACAACTTCTTGTTAGTTTTTGGTTTAACAGGTAAATGTTCTCTGCTGAGTTCCACGCATGTTTCCCTTCTCGCTTTCTGATCTAAGGCTTGCCTTGCTTGATATAGAAACACCTAACAAACATTTATTTGTATTATTTTTCAAAAACAGCCCATACAATGAATACAATTAGATGAACGCTGCTTGAGGTACATAGGAGCAGTGCATGACAGGTAAAGGCACACTATGCTAATGCTCAAGCCCAAAAATCATATTGGTCTACTCAATGGGCGGCCCACATTTGTATGAGAAAAATGGACAATCAATCATATGGTTAGTAATGTCTGATTACGTGGTGTATAAACATCGGTTCAAAGAAACTTGCAACAATTTAAAAAGTGATCCAAACAGCCATCGACCCTGTGGGGCCCATCAAATTTGGGCGATGAGAACATCTTGCTAGCTAGCTGGATGGCACCACTCAACTCCTGAAATTTCCAACATTAGCCCTAGATTGCTACACGCTTTTGCTAATCGGTGTGCAAAACAGATGGATGGACTTGATCACCACATGCATATTGTGTACCAGAGTAGGGGGCTTGTAAGTTACTACCCTTCATAAAGATGCATCGTGTAAATCATAAAATGAGTTATCTCATTTCTGTTAACAGTAATTATGTATTAGAGATATTGATATCTAATGCATAGTTACTATTAACATGAAGTAATTATGTATCAGAGAACAAGATCTCTAAATTATAATGCATAATTACTGATAATTAAAATGAAATGAACTAATTTTTAGTCGTCTACCAAATAAGGCCCCAGGTTCTACAAACATATGCCTGTAAATGGAACAAACGTTCTGTTTGGGTGTGATTAATCTGGGAAAAGGTTTCATAAAAATAAAAAAATAAAATGATCAATGGGTGTGATTAATCTGGGAAAAAGTTACTTGTAATATATAAGTCTGATGTGGAGGGAATGGGCCCACCAAAATTGGCATTGAGACTTAACCTGGGATCCGCTAAATTCTTGAGACCTGTAATCTGGCATCAGCCCACTAAACTTGTTATTCTTGTTGGAGCTATTTGGCATCGGAAAATTTCAAAGTACAAGTATGAAAAAAAAACGTTAAACAGAGAGATCCACAATAAATAAATAAATAAAAGTAAATACAATGGCCAATCAATTACTTAACATAAACATAGCTCATGAAACTCATATGATTACTTGTAACCCATAACAGTAGACTACATATATTTTTTACATGCATTCTAAAATAAATACAATCTCTCTTTCTTCCTCTGCTTAAACATCCATTTATACTTTACCCTTCTAAACTCAACACAAGGATAGAATTACAAACAGCTAGTAAAGTGACCGTTGCTTCCTGAAACCTACTCGTGAAGCATACCAGCTGATAAACTTGCAAGCAATGAAGAACATCCATGCTCGATCTGAAGAATCTCTTTTGAACATGGGATTACCCGCCATTGACATAGAATTTGAGAGGCCTATTGCTTCATTTTCGATTTGGAGCCTCCCATTATGTCAGAGGGTCTACTGCTTGATTGGGCCTGCATGGCTTATGGGTGGATCATCTGGTATGTCAATCTTATAAGCCCATGGCCACAGGGAACCGTATAAATATCACATCTATTGGACAATCCTATCCGTCTGAGTAAGAGCCTTCAAGCAAATGGGTGATGACAAAAATCAGCCCTTTTTGTACAAACTGTATAAATATCCCATTTAACAGAGAAAATTGGGCAGCTAGGATTCTCCTATCCGCATGTTTTTTGTACAATCACCCACAAAAAGTTGGTGTGTGTAGATGCTGGTCTTCATAATCTGACTATGCAACTGAAATCAGGTAGCACAGATTCTCCATCTTCTGTACAATCACCCAGAACGGTAGGGGTGAGCAGATGGGTGGTGGTCTTGATCATTTGTCCATGCAGTCTTGTGGGCCACATCCATGAATGGACTAAGCCACAGAGCCTCAATTGCAAAGTAGACAACCTTTTCTCTTGCATCCCCCTTTCCCTCAAATACTTGAACATGGAAGGGATGAAAGGTACCAGGTCTGGCTTCTCTAATCCAAGCAGTTGTATTGGATGGAACTTTTGTCCAATCCGTTCATAGAATGGTATTTGTTGGAAGGTGCAAAATTGTAGCCAGGTTATCGATGGGAAGATTGGAGATCAAGATTCGACCTGTATCTGAAACTTCAAGTATGCGGCATCTCTGCAACATAACAGTAACTTTGGATTAAATATTTTACCCCAAACTATGAATGAATTAATCATTATTCATGTAAATTAAGAAAAGCATGCATGTACCATTGAGCCATCGAAAAGTTGAGATCTTCACTAGCTCCCATATATTGCCATGATTAGTTAACTGCCAACAGTGATGTCTCTGTAGATGTTGCTAAACATTTCAGAACTATTTCTACTAATATTACCGTTTGAGGTACTTTAAAATGAAAACCAATAGATCCAGTAGCCTTGATGGGAAGGAATGATGCATAGCTTTGTATAAATAGTGTTCTCCATTTTGAATATGGAGAATCTAATACAAGGAGATGCAAAGGCTCACAAATATATTATCATCACAATCTTTTTAGCCTTTGTTCCAGTGTGAGCTATAGCATACAGATCTTGAAAACAAAGAAAGCAGAATTACCTAGTGTTCTCGATGTGAATGAAGAGATTTCATCAGAGATTCATCCATTACTCTGAATTGGGCTGCACTATTGACATTTCCTGAGACGGTTCAACAGCTGCCAAATAAATAAATAAATAAATAAAATAAAATAAAAATGTAATACTCTGCAAAGTTCCATTATTCTGTTCTCATGCAAAGTCAACAAGGGATGGTCAATAAAAAACACTTCATGCTCACACAAACATGTAGGCTACAAGTGTTTGCTTGTATGCATGAAATATAAACACAAACAATGCAACAACTTGAAAGTCCAAGAAACTATAGCTATATACAAAACTCCACCTCAATCTATACTTTTCATCTGTGACCATTTCTTGCAAAAGCTGTAACCGATTTCACAAATCCTGCACATCAATAATGCTATAACTGTTAACTGAGCTTCTAGAGAATGTTATGTTTACAATACATCGGTAGATACATTCTTATCAACACACCCCAGTCCTTTGGCTGTTGTGTAGATGTTACATTAATAAAGTAAACATAGGACTGAAAATATTAGCAAGTGGATAGAAATTTTACATTTGAAGAAGTTAGTCCCTGTGAATACATTTCTACAGAGGACAAATATAGTTTGATCAGTCCACTAATATGGTGAATTAGTGGTCCACTCATGTACCATCGGTTATCATCTTATCGATCTTTTAAGCATCCATTTTCTCAATAGAAGTGTGGCTCACCTAATGAATGGACAAAACTGCATCCATTTTCTCAATAGAAGTGTGGCTCACTTGATGAATGGACAAAACTGATAGCAGGTGAAGACACATTCATCATGACACCAGTGTGTTCAAGGGCTTGGATCACCAACATGTGTTTCAAGTCTTACATTAATGTTGTGATCCTGCCTTTTGAATGATTTCTGCAGAATTGCCAATTAAGAGATCCACACAACCACGACATTAGGCAAGGAATCATGAGAGAATATAAGAAGCAACGGGACTATATAAAACACACCAACACATGTATACTCCTGATGGTCAACAAAGCACAATCTAGATCTTATTTTCAGAATTTTGTCATTCCTGTTGCAAGTAAGTGAAAAAATTTCAATATTCATGAATGCATTTCGTTGGACAAATAAATGATAAGAGATTATGTTGCTTGTTGCAAATAAGATAAACATGTCACCTTTTTGTACTTTCTCGGGTACTTGATCCCTGAATATCTTTTAAGGACTACTCAAATCACTGAAAGAAGACATGCCTAAAAGAGTAAAAGGAGTAAAGCATTCCATTAAAACAAATATTACACATTTTAAACAATCCAAGATTTAAACATTTTAAACAGATATGTATACCTATTTTGGACATGGAGAACAGTGTTTTTTTTTTTTTTTTGTCAAGGAAATAAGTAGAAACAAGGTCGTGGAAAACCTATCACTCCCACATGTCTGTACAGGATGTATTATGACATATGAGAGCTGTTTTATTAGAAATACCTCATATAAGGTAAGTTTTGAACCAAGAATAGATATCCTAATAAAAACACAAGCTGATAGACATCCACCGTTATCACGATGTCGGCATGCATATAGTGTGTGTGTGTGTGTGTGGAGGAGAGCGTGATATTTCATCAATAAACATTTTACCAAAAAGTAAAGAAACTTCTCGGCAGTGGCATTTAATAATCGGTGTCAATAAGAGTATGTTTTTAAAACAAATATTCTCTCTTGGTTCCAAACACCATATACATAAGAAACAGGAACATGTATTCTAGTAGCTAAACTATGACCTATACAAAATGTATATAAATGCTGCCAAAAGTAAGAAGAAAATAGAACATCAACATGTGTCAGACGTGGGTGTCAAATAATGCAGGTTTCTAGAATATAAAAACATATAGATTTTGAAAATAATCAAAATGAAAGGAAACCATGAAAACTACTGAAGTATGGGTAGATAGATGATTGGTAGATACTAAAACTTCAATATGAAAAAAGAAGAAGAAAAGTTTCCCTATAACTAGTCAAGATCTTGAAGGATCCTTTCATGGTGGGGCCCAATAAACAAATGCTTTTGGGTGCAGCTCGACGATCGCAACATTGTCATAGCAATGTAAGAAGCATTAATTAGATTCAACTCTTTATGTAGAAATAAGCTTTCTTACTTGTTCATAGATGCTTCTATCCTTAGTGTTGGCATTCACCAGCTATTGTTGCTTCTTATCTTAGGAATTCTATGTGTCCAGTTCCTGCATGATGATATATCAACACTGGAACAACTTGGTGAGTCAGTTAAATATTAGATACATATGAGAGAACTTACATATGTCATTAAAAAATGCAAGTCAAAGGGAAGTTCCTGGCATTGATGCTCCAATTGCAACCAAGCATGGAATATGAGAATAGGAGAAAAAGATAAAGAGAGAATGCAATCGTTACCCAATGCAACTCAAGAGAGTTTTCTTCAATGTAGAAAGATCTTTATATGGTCATTTTCCATCGTGGGGATGCTGGCTGTCCACAGTTAATCATTGCTTCCCTCTTTTGGCCCATTCCTTTAATATTAGAACAGAGAGATGGATGCCTGATGTAGCTCACAAACATCATGTCATAGTTTTTGCCTATCATCAGCTGCATATACAATGCCCCATAATTCATCAGTCAAATTCAACCAAAACACATTTTGGGAAACTAACCTCATAATAAAGAAAAATACATGAAAAGAATGCCAATTTTTGTCATAGACATCTTAGACGTGAATTAGAAAAGACAAGGAGAAGCATGATTGTACCAAGGGTGCTAGTGTGCTTCTTGCACTCAAAACAGGGGAACCTAGTCTTTTTTTTTTTTTTTTTTTCCTTTGGCATAAATATAACAAAGGAGTGATCAACTTCTTGTTATTTTTTTAGTTTACAGGAAAAATGTTCTCTGCTGAGTTCCATGCATGTTTCCTTTCCCATTTTCTGATGTAAGGCTTGCTCAGCTTGATATAGAAACACCTAGCAAACATGCATCTGTATCATGTTTCATAAACAGCCCATACAATGAATACAATTACACAAACACTGCTATAGGTGCACAAGAAGCAGAGCATGACAGGTGAAGGCACACTATGCTAATGCTCAAGCCCAAAAATCATACTAGTCTACTCAATAGGTGGGCCACACTTGCATGAGAAAAAAATGGACCATTGGAAAAAAGACCAATGGTTCATATTCAATGTACATGCACGTCTTATCCGATGAGTCGACCAGCATAATGTTTGTGTTAGGTCTTGATGATAGTGTTCCCTACCAGATGAATGCCCGGGGCCCGTGTCTATAACATATACCGTAAGTTGGCAGGCGAGCTACGACCAACCTAGATCCACCACACATGAGCAAGTCCACTTAGAATTCCTTGTATTATCAACTTTTGATATTTTGCAAATGATAACTGACCAAGAAGTTAACTGCATAAACAAGGAAAAAAATATGAAATAATAAGACATTTAACCTTATTTAAGAGAAAAGTTAAGGCTCCATCAAAAAATACAACAAAATAGTGTCAACATATCTATGAAAATATCTTCTTGTGAAAGAAAAAGGAATTTTAGGAGCAGACTGAAACCTTTCGCATTGTTCATTTTGCCTTTACTGTTATGAGTGGGAGGAGAGGAAAGCTTCATGGAAGAATGATGCAGCTCACTCACATTTATGGACTGTCATGTAGATCAACACTAGTTCAGGGGTCCCTCCTGATCATCCACTCCTTTCCCCTCCCTTAAGCTGCATGCCAGTTTATAGCTTGGTTCTTTCTTTAACAAAATTCAAGCTATCTTGCAAAAGAAATAAGAATATATCAGTTGGGATGAGAGACAATTAGATGAATGGGGCAGAGGGCTTGACAAAGGGTAAGATCGTGTTATCATGTTGGAAATATTCATTAGACATGTACCATCATAACCAAAGTCAGATAATGCTAACGACTAGCCCTCCTCTCATAAATTCAAAATATTATAGTAGATATGTTAAATGATAATTCATAATTCATGCAACACTATGGCTGTCAGCCAACCATGAAACCTCTGTTAACAAACAACAAAAACCATGCACGTATTTGTGACTAGTTTTTTTTTTTCATTTTAATTGTGCATTAGATATCCACCAACCAGCCACTTAGGAAATCAGACATCAGTTCCATATAGCTTATGGTTTATCACACATCTAAAGTAGGGCATACAGTTTGGATGGTTTGATTTTGAGTCATACATGCATAAGAACCATCACACACATGCCAGAGTATGACCATTTTTCTCACAAAACAAACCCAAGTGACAAATAGCATCTACATTTGGAAGCATAGTTCTAAAACTCACTAACTTGAAAAAAAACTGGGCCTATTGACTTGGCAAGATATTGAACTGGGTCAACAGGAACTCAGTTCTAGAAGTGGCTTGGTTCCAACTCGGAGAAACCCATCGAGTCAATCTGCCGACTCAGCTGACTCAACACGACTCATGGTGACTCAAACAGAGTCACTTACTTTGTTAAAAGGTTTATTTATATATATGTGTGTGTGTGTAGAAGAGCTGGTGAGAATCAGTCACTTGCCCTCCCTTAACCCTCATCCTATTCAGTATCTTACTGTTTGTTTTCCTATTTTATGTTGCTTATATACTATATGTAAATATTTTTTTACTACCAATCTTGATTTTTTATTTTATAATTATTAAATATTGAGTCAAGTTGGGTCCGAGTCCTCATGTCAACCTGAACTGATTGAGCATCAAGTCGAGTCAAGTTTTTGGGATTTTAAACTATATTTTGAACAAGACATCCATTCTGCCATCCAAATGAAAATCCCTTTTGTGGAATCCCCTGAGTTCTTGATGAAAACCGTGAATCCAAAAAGGTTTTCTCTGTATTTGAGACAACCCAATGGGGTTGAATATATAGATATTACACTCATCTATAACAGGAAAGGAAAGATATTACAATCATCTATACAAGGTAAGAAGATATACAAGGAAGTATGTGAGCTGTCTAACATCCCCCCTCAAACTAATGCTGGTCATCGATAAGTAATAGTTTGCCAACAAGAAAGGAGTGACGTGCAGACGTGAGGGACTTGGTGAGAATGTCAGCAATCTGATCATGGGATACCACATGTGGAAGAGAAATGAGCCCAGACTGAAATTTCTCGCGGATAAAATGACAGTCAACTTCTATATGCTTCGTCCGTTCATGAAAAACCGGGTTAGAGGCAATCTGAATTGCACTGAGATTATCGACATGGAGTGGAGTAGGATTCTGTAGAGGAATGCCCAAGTCTGAAAGAAGTCCACGTAACCAGACGAGCTCACTACATGCAGCTGACATCGCCCGATACTCGGCTTCTGTACTCGATTTGGAAACAGTGGCCTGCTTCTTACACTTCCAAGAGATGAGAAAAGTGCCAAGAAAAACACAGTAGCCAGTGGTAGATCTTTGTGTGAGAGCGCATCCAGCCCAATCAGCATCCGAATAAGCACGAAGTTCCAGAGTTGCCGTGGAGGAGAAGAACAGAGATCGATCTAGAGTTCCACGAAGGTATCGTAGGATGCGCAACACCGCCGTCATATGAAGAGTCCGAGGGGCAGAAACAAACTAACTGACGACTTGGACAGCGTAGGCAATATCGGGACGAGTCATAGTTAAGTAAACCAGACTCCCAACTAAACGGCGGTATAAGTCGGGCTGTGCAAGTAGATCACCATCGTCACGGCCATAGTGAACGTTAAGTTCTAAGGGAGTCTGAACTGTCTTCTGATCCGTCAATGATGCCAAGGCAAGAAGATCCTTGGTATATTTACGCTGGCTGACCAGGATCCCACGGTTGGAACGTGAAAATTCAAGTCCAAAAAAGTATGTTAGATGGCCGAGGTCTTTCATCTTGAAGGATGATTGCAGAACTTCCTTTAAAGCCGAAATGCCAGTAGCATCGCTACCAGTCAGGAGGAGGTCGTCAACATAGACCAGAACAATGACAATTCCGTGAGCAGTGGTTCGCAAAAATAAGGATGGGTCATAACCACTTTGAGTAAAGCCAGCACTCGTAACAACATCGTGAAAGCGTTGGAACCATGCCCGAGGTGCCTGTTTGAGGTCATACAGGGCTTTCTTTAGGCGACATACCTTATTGTCAGGGATTAAAGAGCCAGGAGGAGGTTTCAAATATACGGTTTCTTGGAGGTCTCCATGAAGAAATGCATTTTTCACATCCATCTGAGCGAGTGGCCATGAGCGATATTCCCCCCTGTTCTGTTGTGGAGTATCAGAACAGGTGGTCTGATGAATAATCCCATGACCTTGAAGAAATGTACGAAAATCTGTTGAGAGATATTCCCCCCCTGAGTCAGAACGGAGAGTTTGAACTGGAACCCGAAATTGAGTCTTTACCATAGAGTGAAAGGACTTGAATTTTTCAAAAACCTGTGACTTCGAATGCAGAAAGTAAATCCAAGTGTAACGTGTGAAATCATCAATGAATATAACATAGTATCGTAACCCAGAGAGAGACATTATTGGTGAAGGACCCCAGACATCCGTATGCACAAGTTCAAACATAGAAGATGATTTTGAAGTACTTAGGGAAAATGGAACACACTTACTTTTTGAAAGACAACATGAAGAACAAGAATAATCCAAATCATTTTTATTAAGAGAAATATTCCCTAACATGCCAGACGAAATTAACTGAAGTAACCGATCAGAATGTGGATGACCCAGGCGAAAGTGCCACAATTTCCACAATTTATTTGCCGAATAAATATCTGATGAAGATGGAGAAAAGAAACAACGAGCCGGAGTGACAGATAGATCAAAATCCAGCACATACAGACGACCATGCCGCCTGCCCCTCCCAAGTACCTTCCCCGTTGCCAGATCCTGCACAAAACAACAATTGGGAAGAAATATGACTAAGCAGTTATTGGATGTGAGTTGACCAACTGAAATTAAATTGGAGGAGAGGTTAGGGACATGAAACACATCACGAAGGGTGAACTGGCGATGAGCAGAAGGAGAGAAAGTCAATGATCCAACAGACTGAATAGGTAGTCTAGTGCCATCCGCAGTAGAAATAGCCTGATTGCCGGTGTAGGGACGAATGTTACGAAGATGGGATACAGCACTGGTCATATGATTGGAAGCACCCGAATCGAAGAACCATGTAGAAGATGGGGATATACCTGACATACCGGCCGCAGAAAGGGCCTGAACGATTTGCTGGAGCATCGCAGGAGTCAACGGAGATGAAAGACCTTCAGCGGAAGCAGTAGATGCAGAATCACTAACAGGCGGCTCACAAGAAATAGTGGCAGCAGTAGCAGAAAGAGCACGACCACGGCCACGACCTCGACTTCCACGTCCACGGCCGAACGAAGATGCATTGGCACGTGTACGGCAGTCCTGAATACCATGACCAGTCCGTCGACAATAAGCGCACCATTCCTTGCATTGAGCGACAACATGACCCACCTTGTTGCACCCGCGACAAGTCAAAGGAGAGGAACCAGAACCACGTGTTGGTGGAGTGGTGGACACAGCAAGCACCATATCAGATGAGCCCGGAGTTGAGGAAGGAAGAGAGAGAACTTTCAGACGTTGTTCCTCAGCCAATAAATCATTAATAACTGAATTCAGTGAAGGAGTAGGGCTACGGTTCAAGAGAGCAGCCCGACAATGCTCAAATTCCGGACGTAGCTTCATAAGGAATTGACGAACTTGCGTACTCTCGCGCATAGTTTGGAATATTTTAAAGTCATGAGGAAATGGTGGATCCATCATAGCCATCTCTGTCCAAATTGTGACAATTTTGGAGTAAAATAATTGAATACTGTCGTTACCCTGAGTAAGGTTAACGAGATCCTGTTCCATGCGGTACAACCGGGCCGCATTACTCTGTTGATAAATCGTCTGGAGGTGTTCCCACATTGCCTTAGCAGTGCGATGAGGTGTGAGACCAACAGCAATGGACCGATCGACGGAATCAAAAATCCAGGTAATAATCCTTCCATTGTTCATTTCCCAATCAGCTACTTTGTCGGCATCTGTGGAAGTGGGGATAGTAACGGATCCATCAATTAGTCCCCACAAACCACGACCCTTGAGAAAGTTCTGAAAATGGATGGCCCACAGAGAGTAGTTGGTACCATCAAAACTACAACGTGGGGCCTCTGTACCTGATGAGTTCTTGTCCATTGATCTGAAGTAATGTAAAGCACACAAGAAGTTGCAGCAGAAGAAGGTCGTAGAAGTACCGTACAGCAGGAGATACCCAAGGAATTGCAGTTTCTGGATCTGGCAAAGGAGCTCTGGATTTGGATCTGGAGCAGGGGCGTCGGATCTGGAGCAGGGGCGTCAGATCTTGATCTGGAACAGGAAAACCGAGCAGGGACGTTGGATCTGGAGCAGGGGCGCAGGATCTGGAGCAGGCTGGAGCCGGAAAACCGATCAGGGGCAGCAGGGGGTGGATCGGATCTGGATCTGGAGCAGGCTGGAGCAGGAAAACTGAGCAGGAGCAGCAGGGGGTGGATCGGATCTGGCAGCAGGGGGTGGCCAGACGCAGCAGGGAGGCCAGACGCAGCAGGGGGCAGGGAGCAGGGAGGCCGGATCTGGCAGCAGGGGTGACCGGACGCAGCAGGGACGCCGGACGCAGCAGGGGGTGGCCGGACGCAACAGGGAGGATCGGATCTGGTAGCAGGGGGTGGCCGGACGCAGCAGGGACGCCGGACGCAGCAGGGACGCAGCAGGGAGTGGCCGGATTTGGATCAGTATGGCTCTGATACCATGAAAACCGTGAATCCAAAAAGGTTTTCTCTGTATTTGAGACAACCCAATGGGGTTGAATATATAGATATTACACTCATCTATAACAGGAAAGGAAAGATATTACAATCATCTATACAAGGTAAGAAGATATACAAGGAAGTATATGAGCTGTCTAACACTTGAAACCTGTTATTTGGCAATGGCCCATTGAACTTAGTATTCCTGTCCCAGCTGTTTGGCATTGTAAAATTTTGAGTATGAACAAGAAAGTTAATGGAGCAATACCCAACCAAACAGTAAAATACAATGGCAGATCAATTCCTTGAACATAAGTATAGCACATAAAACCCATTTGATTAATTGTAACTAGCATAACAGTTAATATCTCAGACTTGAATAGCTACTTAATATGTATTCTAAAATAAATACAACAGATGACATGTAGTTGGGCTCCCTAGCACACACACTTAGCAAACCTCTAAATAAGAACTCAGGTAATGCGGACGGGTATTTTGGTTCTATTTATTTACATTGATTGTAGGGAGTTATGATAAGAGGTTAGTTAATCCCATGCGTACAGCCAAGCACATCTATGTGCAAAGACGTGTGCAAATCCAGAGCATGTATTAGACATCCAGGCCTTCCATCATGTGATCCCCACCAAGTTAGTGCCCTAGCCCAAAAGCCATGCCAGTCTATACATCAGGATGTTTTAGCCCTCTGTTTGTTTTTACATTATGGCCCACCCGAGTGGACCAAATTGATTATTTGGCCAGAAGATAAAATAGCATCCCCCACTTCCTGGAAAGCTTGAATATTACATATGTGCCATGTTAGCTTGTGTGCTTGCTTGTGGATCCATAGGGCTCCACAAGCATGTTGCCTTCGTCACAAAAATACAAAACAGGATATATTGTATACAGAGGTTCGCTATTCCACATGCATGTAGACCCCTCCTCATGTTGATGCCATTGCATGTTCCAATATGAAAAATGCATGTGAGATCTGAGCTTACAATCAAATAGATTGCCACAAGGGCACCATATTCTAGGAGCCCAAACTATGTGATTGAATAAATCCTCCTTTATCTCATGCAGGTCTAGGGCTCCTTCCCCTTCCCCTTTTGGTCCAAAAATCCGGGCTTTCACTCAGTTTAGCTAAGGGCATGAAAAATGGCTAACTATATAACATGATTCAACACTACATAATAGTTTTTTTTTTTTTTCAATCACAAAAACCAAAAACATCGAAGTAGGTCTAAATGATTTTAAACCTCTATCTGTCATTCCGTCCCTTGTTTTGTATACCATGGCCCACATTAGATGATTTAAGACGTGTGGGCCATCTCATGGAGAGCTTGATCTTGTACACGTGCCATATTTGCAAGTGCAATGGCATGTCCACAAGCACAGTTATAAACACGAGCGGGTTATTGAACCTCATGATAGCAAAATCAATTCAATAATTTACTTGTTTTAAATGCCATGGTGTGTTTTGATTATTTAAAACTTAGTTTTTAACATTCAGTTTAAGCTGTGAAAATGGTTATGTATATATCACATGATTCAATGCTAGAATTTTTTTTTTAATCACAAAAACCAATAAAATAATCATTTAAAAAAATTCCAATGAATAAAAAAAAATCATTTTTGTCTATCTATTTCAATTTTTAAATATCAATGAAATCCTATTAGACAATAGAAAAGCAGGAAAGAAACAAAATCCATCAAGACATTGCATAGGAATCCCCAATACAAAGAGAAGATAACAAAATAAATCAAGGCAATGGATAAGAGTCACTAATAAAAAATATCTATGGACCCCTTTGCAAGAGAGTCAACAATACAATTAAACCAACTACTGGGAATAGACACATGAAATTTCCAAGATGCAAGATCACAACCTTAACTCATTCAAAATAGAGCTCGGCTTCGAAGCAAGAATGCTCTTTCCAAAGGCCAAGAAAATCTCCACATCATTTGTAATAGCCAAGAATTCCTTCCTTCAATAACCACTTTCATCCTTAAACATATCTCTAATCCTGAAAGGCCCAGGGTTACCAAAAAAAAAAAATCTGTCAGTATTAAGGAACCATCATATAACAATTTAAGAAATCATCCTCAGAACTGATTACCCACAAGCAAATTACCACAACTTATGGTGTTGTATCTTGTTGACATAGTACATTCCAGCTGTGTATAATTGACACCAGTACTATGAAAATGGTAGGCATCACCATGAAGATTACCTGGCATAGAAATCAGGGTGGTCTACTCATTAGATGGGCCACAGCATTGGAATGCACACCTAGTGATCTGATCAGCCTGATTTTTGAGAAGGGAGGCCTATAGTTTTTCATAGTACTAATGTCCTACACAATGGCAGTAAAGATGTTATAGTACAAGAACTAGTCCCGTTATTGCTGGTAGGTGATCAATTCTCAATCATCTTCCCCACACTATTCAGTAGGATGTGATGATCAAAACCGAAGTTTGTGTGTGTGTGTGTGTGTGTGTGTGTGTGTGTGTGTATCAAAGAACGCAACAAGCATTCAAACATGTCTAAGAAACACATCAGCAAAAAGATCAGGCTAAAAATAAAGAAAAAAGAGTAGAAAATTTGATTATTAATCCAGTGACAGTTTAGCACCAAATGAGATTTGCTATCAAGGCTTGCCCATTCACCCCATGATGTGATGATCCAAACAATACATCTAGAAGGTCCCATAATATATGTCCGCCCCCATGAGATAAATCTAACTGATCTGACATCTTCAAGTTCACATAACATGTAGACCATTGTTTCAAGCTGCTTTTAGATAAGTAAGACTTTCTATGTATGTACCATCTTCAGTTGGAACTTCTGTATGAACAATTTGAATCATCACATGGTGGATCAGAAGGAGAGAGAGCCCTGTTAGCAAACCTAAAATTATGTAAAGATGACGTTCCATTGCGAATATGTACTTCCAAAACTCAGTGTCATCCACACACCAGTTGCGCCACTTTTGTAACAAAAAATTGGAAAGTTTGCAAAGAAAATAACTATTAATTCGCATTCCACATATGCTTGTCACCTACCTAATAAGCAGACCAGCCTGATTTTTGGTTCAACAACCAGCTTTCTTGCTCAGTCTCACACAAGTGTACCACATTGGCATGTTTGCTGCTAGGCTCCTTATTCATTTGCATGAGTTCCATTCCCATTCCACAATGAAATGATGGTGTTTAAATGATCTGTTTGCCAAACACATCAGTTAACCATAAAAGGCAATCCAGGAACCATACGATGCATCTACCAAAAAATTTCAGGTAGTTGACAATGCTAAGACAGAATTTGCATAATGGACCCATAGTTCCATGGAATTTACTTCATTATAGGGTATGTACAATCATGGTAAGTGCATTATTTGATAATAACATCCTTCATTGTATGATTGTTGAGCATGTAATTCTTGTCATTCCAACAATCTGATCATGGCAATGACCATAAAAGGATGATTGGCCTGCCTGATTGGATTGGTGGAATCCAAAAAATAACCGTGGAAAAGAAAGAGTTTTCTGCTAATGTGATGTTTTCTATCTGTTGCGACCATAAAGTTACATGTGAGAAGCTATTTTCTTTTCTACAGTTTTCCTAGAAAAGAGTGTTTTCATTTTCTTCCAAAGACCTTGATTATCCACATTTCCACACTTTTTGAGAGGCAAATATCACTTTTTGATCAGTGATCATTCCACATTTCCATTAGGGGGCGTTCAGATCGTAAGTTACTCAAGATAAGCTACTTATGCATCAAGTAGCTTATCTTACTTTCTACTTATTAAGCAGATAAGCATGTTTGGTTAACAACATATTCATCATCTTCTCCTCTCTTTCGTCTCTCCTGCATCTCTTCGGTAACTATGAAAAGTAGAAAAGGTAAAAAAGTTAACTGAAGTGATGTGATTTTAGATTTTTAAAAAAGTTACTTATAACTACTTATAAACCAAACTTATCTGAAATAAGTTAATTAACTACTGTTGTAAGTAGAAAAAGTAACTTATTTGGTGGTATCCAAACGGGCCCTTAAAATCATGGAAAGTAACATAGACAACCTTTTTAGGATTCTTTTCCATGGATTTCCTCATCCATTATTTTCCTCAGATGTGGAATTTTCTACTCTGAGGAACAAGCCTACTTTAGATTCCATCAGTTGAAACAAGCCTAAAATATTGTTAGATTAAATAATGTAACAAAATTACTATAAACAGCATGATTTTTCACATTTAAAATTTTATTTTTATCAGAGCTAGGCCTTAGTGACTTAATTTCACTCCAACATATATTTAACATTAATAATCTTAAAGTTAATTACCTTAGATTTGAACTGATCATTTGTAGCGTAACTTCAACCATGCAAGCATTCAAGGTATCATTAGCCTTAGATTATCATGAGCTCCTGAATTGTCTTCGGTGTCTGATACTGTTCACTCCCCAAGTATAGGGTTGTGATGTAGTAATAAACTCGGTAAGACCGAGGTCGAATCCACAGGGACTGAAACCTGTACGTAGTCTGAAACTAAGTAGAACTAGAACTAGACTAAGATGAATTCTAAATCAAATAACAATTAAGAAATAATTGTGAAATAATTATTCTAAAACTTTAAGAAATTCAGAGGAAGGGAAACTAGGGATTCAGAGGATCCACTTGTAGAGATCAGGGAGATCTTATGCATGTATCACAAATCATGGAAATTAAATGAATTGATGTTGATATGGTTTTCAAGAGATGAGAGGCATATGAATTAGAATGGATTCCATCACCAAACCATGCCCAGGAGACAAAGCAAACAACAGAATTAAACTAATTACCAACCAGTCAACATGTTTATGAAGGTTAGGAAGGGTACTGACATCCAACCATGCCCAGGAGACGATGGTGAACAACAAGGCTTCCTGATGTCATAAACATTAAAAGGCAAGGGAAATACTCAAAGCCATTGCAGAAACATTGTAATTTCAGTCACAACAGACCATTAAAGGCTAAAAAATATTCCCTTAATAAAACGAATACCAAATTCAATTCATAATTAAAAATAAAATTAAATCTCCCATCCTACTACAAGCTTCACCTCTTGGCCCTAGCCAAGAGGTTTAGCCTGACATGGATAGGCTATACATCTCAAAAAGATTAAATAAGAAAAACAAATAAAATAAAATAAAATAAAATAAAATAAAATAAAAAAACCTTTACTGTTCCTCTTTCTCTCTTCACGTTCCTGCCTCCACGTCCAAGCCCCGATCCCTCTAGCTGTCCATAAAATCGATCCCCTCTCTCCATTCTTTCTCTCTCTTTTATAACAATAGCAAGGGACCGTGGAAGGGAGAGTCCCTGCTGGAGTCGGTGGGTCTTTCGTAGCCCCTGCGTAAGTTTGGTTTCGCAGTTAAGAAAACGGTCCAGGAAAGAACCAATTTCCTTGCTTTACTTCCAAAGAATACACGTCCCCCTGGACGGTTTTTGATGCCCTACACGATGGACGGACTGGATCTTTACATCGGCCAGCCTCGGTGGCCCACCTGGATTAACAGATCCGGCCGTAGAACAGAGCCTTCGCAGTCGTCCGCTGAGATCCTGGTGGGCCCCAAGAAGTTATCATGTTGAGAAATCCACTCCGACCGTTGGATTCAGCTCGGAAAACCGGTCGAAAGTGACGCGGTCCGGATTGGATTCGGTGTGGCCCACCAGGACTTTTGCCTCACCGTCCGTTTGATGCAGTGATGATGTCTTCCTGCGTACACGTGCTGAGATCTGAAAACCTACCCATTGTACGGTCGGTTTTGTCCGTTGGAGTGAATGAATGGTCTAGATTGAGCAATTGATCAAAGGTGGTGGCCCACTAAATGGACGCAGTTCGTCCGTTGCGCAACAGAGATAGAACTCTGTTTGAATTCGAGCAGGAGTCGGTCAGCGCGAGCTGACCGACTTGGATGGTCTCGGTGGTACGCGGGAGTGCTTGGGCTGTACACGTGCGTATGCAAGGTGGGCCCCACTTTGATGTTTTCGAGAAATCCGCTCCATCCATCAGTTTTGTCATATCATTTAACCTGTAGGGACCGAAGATGAGGCCCATCCAAACAGCAGGTGGGCCTAGAATTATGATCCTGAGGGCTGATCTGTCCGTTAAGCCACTTCCATAGGGATCGAACGGCTGAAATTCGGCGTGTACGGTTAATTTATGGTCCTCAGGCCATGTATCAAATCTCGAGCCGAATAGATGGTTGAAACCCTGTGATCTTGCACTCTGGACGTCGTTCGGGCCACTTGAGCTTCAGTTTCTCGATTTCCGCGGATTTCTGGTGTGTAGATTCATCGATCTTGGTCCCTTGCAGTCCGTCTCATGCTTTGGTGAATTCGGAGCGTCAAATCCATGCATTTAGCACTCTTTTTCATTTCAAGCCCCTAAAGTCACCTTGCAATACAAGCACGAGTAAAATATGCTGTTAAACATGATCATGTTCGTAATTGTAGGTAATAACCGGGGTCTAATATGCAATATTCGACCCTCAACACATACCCATGTGTGGCTCCATCACACTCCTGAAGAAGTACAGTTAATTAAAATGGCAATACGTCTACCAAGAGTAAGTTAAGCTTTTTTATTAGACAGTGCCTTGACTAAAGGAAAGCACATAAGATTGCCTTTTAGTCGGATGAAATGACTGAAGTGCTCTCTATTTTTTTCTTTTTTGGGAGCTTTATTGAAAAATTCTTGAGGAATCTATATTTTACTAAATAAAGCCTCTACCATTAAAAATTATGAGGTGATGCTTTGTGAAGGATGAAATTACAAAAATACCCTCATTTTTTCCTTAACAAGTAGTGAACTCGATACTTGTAGGGCCCACGTAGTATATGTATAACATCCAAACCATCCAACATATGCACCACACCATGGTGATAACATGACCAAAATATCAGGTCAATAATATTAGCCGATGGGCTACACTTAAATTGGGAATTTTGAATGGTCTACATTATATATATATTTTTAATGGATTAGCCCACCTTATGATTAGAATTTTCAAATTTTTATTCAATGTAATAATAATGTTTGTGTGCAAATGTTGGACGGGTTGGATGTGAGACACATACCACGTGGACCCCACAACTCTTGATTCTCCACTTTGTTGTAAAGAAAAAGCAAAGGTGAGCAATATTGTAATTTCTACTCTTGAAAAGCATTAATTCTGGAGAATTAATATAAGCTTGATCCAAAACTTTTGAGTCCTCTAAGAAGTTTTTAATTGTGGGTGCTTAAAGGCCACTATTTCCTTGGTCCACCTGAGATTTGGACTGGACTTAATTTTTGAATCATGCCATAAAATGATATTGCAAATGAATCCATAGAGCACTGACCAATAGCCCCTTGCTACCAACAGCTTTCAACAATAAACACCTCATAAACATGGTGTTTACATTTAAGTAATTGAGATATATCATTAAGGATGGGCATTTTTGTCATTTAATGAAAAACATGACATAAGGTACCCCTTTGACAAATAGAATGGTTAGTGAGGTAGTTCAATGCGAAGATAATTTTAGAAAGGTACTAAGATGTAAATAGAGTTTAATGATGTAGTATTTTATAAAATTCCCAAACATATTATTAGTAAAGAGCTTTCCAGTAAAAATCCCCAAATTATAAAGCAAAGATAAGTTTTGAGTGAGGAGTGGTGCTTACAATCCGAAATATGTGGGATGTGTGATATGTAGTGCCAATCCTCGCATTTCTCCTCCTCGCATCGCTTCTCTAATTGAGGACAGTCTCTGATTCTTAGACGTTGGAGATTTGTTAGGAGTTGCAACCTTGGCAAGCGCTCTAATTGAGGACATTGGTAAATTTCCAAAAATCGAACCGATGACAGGTTTCCTATCCACTCCGGCAGAGGTGTTAGACTTGGCCAGTCACAGATTTTCAGCCGTTGGAGGTTTGTTAGGAGTTGCAACCATGATGGCAAACACATCAATTTTATCACAACCACGAATCTCCAAACTTCGAAGCGAGGACAGGTTTCCTATCCACTCCGACATAGTCATTGTCCAACCACCGATTCGTAGCTCTTCCAGTGTTGTGACATGTTGTAGCCCTTCCGGCAAACATGTCAACTTCTGACACCACGTGATGGTGAGTTTTCGAAGGGAAGTAAGGTGTTGCATACCCTCTGGTAAAGAAGCCAGCTCTGGACATCCATTAATGGTCAAGGAATGTAAGGCAGTGAGGTGTTGCAGTCCCCCTATCAAACTCGTTAAGCTTTGACACCCCTCGATGGATAGATATTGAAGAGAGCTCAAGCCTTGTAGTCTCAAGGACGTTAGACCATTGCACCCATCAATCCACAGCCTACGGAGAGAGGTGAGGTTTTGTAACTCCTCTGGCAAAGATACCAACATACTGCACCACGAAATAGACAGAGACTCTAGAGCAGCAAGGTTTACAAACAACCCATCTGGCAGCGACCTTAGCTCCTCGAAACGTTCAACCGAAAGGGAGGAAAGTGATGTTAGGTTTGCCACTGAACCTAACAACATCTCATTACTATCCTTCAATTCCAATTCTTTTAGAGATGGAAGGCATGGAAGCATTGTTAACTTTGGACATCCCGAGACAGTTAATTTGTCAAGGTGAGGGAGTAGTACTTCTCTTCCATTGAATCCTGACCACTCTAAATTAGGCATATCTATCAACCTGAGTTCTTTCAGTGACTGAAATCTCTCTGTGACATCATCACCGCCAGAGAAATGGTTGTCAATAGATTTCAAAGCATCCATTCCTTGTATCACAAGAACTTTAATGATTGGTGAGTGGCTGAACAGGGGGAGCTGTTCAGATCTTCTGCAATTAATCAGTGAAACTTCAGTCAGATTTGGAAGCAATGAAGTACTCATCCAATGTGGAAATCTGACACCCATATAATATTCCACGAACAACCTTTTGAGATTTGGATGTGGTTGGAGACCTTCAAGGGTTTGGTCGACATTTCCTTCCAACTGAAGATCAATATCCTGACCCCATGAAAAGCATAACATACAAAGGTTTGGCTTATACTTCAAGTTTGCTTCCTGGGCATCTGCTGAACACATCACATTCTCGAGGTTTCGAATAATCAAGTTTCCTCCAAGGTTTAGACATTGCAGCTCTCTTATACCACATCCACTATCCTTACCAACTATGAATATCGGCAAGGTCTGAAGGAACTTTAATTCTCCCATATTAGCTGGCGTATGGGTTAATCGATGACAGTAATCAATTTCAAGATGTCTTAGGCTAGTCATTTTGCTCATGTCCCTGGGTAACTCTTTGAGATAATAACACCCCGAGATTCTCAAGGTTTGCAAATGGTGAAGTGTGCAAATGGATTCAGGAAGGGCTCGTATTTCAGTATTAGAGAACTCAAGGTATCTTAAGTGCTTCAACATGCTGATTGAAACCAACAACTCCATGGTGACATTCACATCGTTTAAATCTAGCACACGTAAGAACATAAAATGTACCAAAACATTACAAGGAATGCTGAAATGCAGACTTCTAAGCACAAGCAGCGTTCGCAAATGGTTTGCTCTCCTCGAGGGCTCTGGGTCTGTTAGGACACATATATTATACCCGCACTCCAACAACAAACGACGAGATATGTCAGGGATACTCACTGCATTCTTGACCTGCACAATCGAGCATTCATTTCCAGCAACAGAGCATGCAAGATCATGCACGAGGTCATGCATCTTGCACCATACTATATTCCCATCTTCATTTTTCTCAACATCCTGAAAGAAGGACCGCCATAATAGACTATTGAAATACTCTCCACCGACGTCTTCCATTTGTTTTCGTCTGTCTGATGATTTAATAAAACCTTCTGCCATCCATAGTCGGATTAGCTTCTTCTTCACGATTATATGATCTTTTGGAAATATTGAGCAGTATGCAAAGCATTGCTTCAAATGTGGTGGAAGATGATAATAACTCAACCTCAAAGCAGGTAAAATGTGATTATCTTCATCGGGTAGATTCCAAATGTCAATTTCTTTGACAAACAACCACTCTCTTTCCTCTGTTTTGAAGTGCATCAAGCTACCGAGCGCCTTCGCCACCAAAGGGACGCCCCCACACTTCTTCACAATTTCTTTTCCAAGCATTATAAGGTTTGGATGTTCTTGTCTTCCATGCCCAAACGCCCGCTGCTTGAACAGAGACCAACAATCATCGTCTGATAATCTTGTCAAATGGTGCGGAGGGAGAGTGCCCATGATTAAAGCAACTTTTTCACTACGGGTAGTTATTATGATTTTACTACCCGCTGCACCTCCTCTGAGAAATTGTTTCAACCGATCCCAGTTCACAGGATTTTCTTCCCAGACATCATCCAACACAAGTAAAAACTTCTTCCCCCTCAGCAGTTCTCCGAGGTGACGCTGCAGTTGATCCATGTTTTGAAGATTACATTTGCCGTCAGTTGCTGACTCGATGATATCTTTTGTTACCCTACTCACACTGAAATCGTCTGACACACAAACCCACATTCTTAGTACAAAATGCGTTGTTACCCTCATGTCATTGTAAGCTAATTGAGCGAGTGTGGTCTTCCCAAGGCCCCCCATACCGACTATGGGGATGACTGTAACATCCTCTCCGTTATCGTTGCTGATCAGTAATTCCATTACCCTTCTTTTATCTTCTTCCCTTCCATAAACATCTGATTCGATTACAAATGAATCAGTTGGTTCTCGGCCTTTAATATCTGACACCCGTTCTCCCCTTATCAAGTGGAATTGAGACCTCTCTTCAGCAATCACATCTAATCTCTGCCCAATCTCCTTTATCTTATCTGCCATATTTGAACGGGACACCAGTGGGTTCGATGCTGAAAAGAAGGTGCCGATCTGCAATCTTCTGCGTTTAGCTTCCACTTTCGCTTCGATTGTGAACCCATCCAATATGTCATCTGCATCATAAACCACATCTTTAAGCTTTCCCAGCCAATTCTGTAACGCCTTGCTCTTTACTGGCTGCTCCTCCGCATCTTCAAGCACTGCTTGTATCGTTGATAACCTGCTTCTTAGATTTTCCATATCCTTGTGAAAACCCCAGAACAGTTCACACTTTTCTAGGATTGGCGATGCTAGTTTTTCAATTACTAGTTGAAGAATGCCGGATACAACTGCTTCTGCCATTCCTTGTTCCTAACAGGGAAATCACAAGAAAGAAAAATTAGAGATGTTCAAAGGTAAAGATAAGGATCTGATCAAGATCACATACAAGATTATCCTCTTCTATCATTGCCTATATATGTTCCATCTATCATATCCTCTTCTACTATTGCATGTACATGTTCCATCTATCTTAAGATTCTTCACTATATAATAAGCCAATGAGAGCCCAACACGTGAGTTGACATAATTGGCTGTCTCCAGCTAAAGTGTGGCTCATGTTCGTTGATTAGGATTGTTGGTCTGGTGGGCCACCATGCAGATGGTTCCAATTGCCCGGTATGTGCAATTTTTATGGAAACTGCTGGTGATTTTCGAGTATTGATTTGACAGGATGACCTTGACAAAATCTTGTTCTACGTACGTTTTTCATTACTAATATCATAAGGGCTTGTTTGGATTAATGAAAGGAAAGAAAAAATCCTGTGAAACTAACTTTTAGTTGTTTGTTAAGTCCTTTTTTTTATTTTATTTTATTTTTATTTTTATTTTTTTTTGCAATTTCTGTGAAACTTCTTTTGCCATTTTCTATCTTTATTGAAAACTATTTTTAATGCATTCTCACACATCCACTGATTTGATGGGAGGCCATTTTCCCACTATAGAAGGAAAATGGAGTTAAACTCAAATGTGGCACCATCTATCTTCATTGTGCCCCCACACCTGCCACTGCGCCACATGTTCTACCATTCTATCCTTTCTTGTAACCCACATGTGAAAAGCATCCTGCATGTGCCAATGTGCACAAGTTCTCAAAGGTCCCACATGTGTCAAATGTGTGAATGCATGTCTTGCCCCACATGTGCCACCATACAACCTCAAGCACCTCACATGTGCCACATGTGCTATATTTCAGCTTCAATGCTTGCATATGCCACATTTGCCACATGTTTATTATCCATCTTCAAGTATCTCACATGCACTAATCATTGCTATGATTTAGCTCCAAGCACCCATATATGCCACAATGTTGCATATCTAGGGGGCATTTGGATGGTAAGTAACTTTAGATAACTTATTTTAGTTTCTACTTATTCAGTAGATCAGTACACTTGGTAAACGGCATACTTATCAGCCAAAAATTAGAAAATCATGTTTGGCTTCGAACATCATAAGTAATTATCCCTCAAGTCTATTTGGTCCCCCTCACATCCATTGTCCATCATGTGGGGCCAACCTTTGACGCAGACCGCTCATTGTGTGGGTCCCACCTTTGATGTGGCCCGTTCATCATTAGGGGATCACCTTTAAGGGCGTTTGGATTGTATGTTACTTAAGATAAGCTACTTAATTCTCAAGTAGCTTAACTTGGTTTCTACTTATTAAGATGAAGTGATTAAGTAACATTAAGTAAAAATGTTACATATAATTGATTATAAACCAAACTTACTTATCTATTGTCGTAAGTAGAAAAGGTAGCTTATTTAGTGGTATCCAAATGCGCCTAATTGTGCACCGTTCATTATAGGGCCCACCTTTGATGTTTGTCATCCATCATGTGGGGCCCACCTTCAATATCCACGGCCCGTCGTGTGGAGCCCACCTTTGATGTGGACCATCAATCATGTGAGCCCCACCTCTAATGTGGGTTGTCCATCATGCGGGGTCCGCCTTGGATATGGGCCACTCATTATTAGGGCCGAGCTTTGATGTGGATCATCCATCATGTGAGACCCACCATTATTAATTAGCCATCATGTGGAGCCCGCTTTTGATGTGGACTATCTATCATGTGGGCCCCACCTTCAATGTGGGTTGCCAATCATGCAGGGCTCGCCTTGGATATTGGCCATTCATCATTAGGGGCCGACCTTTCTCCATCATGCGGGGCTAGCTTGAATGTCCACTGCACATCATGTAGATCCCACCTTTGATGTGGACCGTCCATATTATGTAAGTTCCACCTTTGAAGTGAGTTGTCTATCATGCCAACCCACTTTGGATGTGGGTTATTTATCATAATGGGCCGACCTTTGATGTGGACCATCCATTAGGTGGGCCCACATCAATATGGGGTCATCTAAATGTGGGGCCCACTTGTTTACAACCATCCTGACACGGCCACTAGCTGAGCCTGGCTCGAACTCGGCTCTGCTCGGTCCTCAAGCCTGACTGGCTAGCTCGGCTTGGTTCAGTCAGTAGCTCGAGCCAGTTCAAGCCGAGTTTGAGCCAAGATCGAGCCTCTACGGCATTTTCTTAAACACGTGGAGTGCACCTTCAACTTCTCACGAAATGTAAAGCAACAACATCGATTTACAGGTAATTTCATCAAACACTTAGTAGTCAACATATAAATCAAGATACAAGGGTATTTGTTTCATATCCATACCTTCCTTGCCACCAGCCGACACTTCATTGAGTCATGTCATCAAACAGTTGCTGAGCAACATCAATATCGAAATAATAGAGTCACCGAACAAGTTCGATCTGAGTTCGATTCGAGTTGGGGTTCGATCCGAGTCTAGTCGAGCTAGGGTAAGCTCGAAATTTCAAGCTCAAAAAATCAGCTTGACTCGGCTGGAACTCAGTTTCGAACCGAGTCGAATCAAGTTTTTTTGAGTTGAGTCGAGCGAGTTAACCAAGATAGCTTGGTTCGTGTACAGCTCTATCCACACATACCAATAAGATGCCACCATATGTCAACGCTTCCTATTAAATGATGGACGAAATTCTAGTCACTGTAACATCCTGAATTTTTTCCAACCTGGGATTAGACGTCCTTAGGCAATGGGTTGCTCCTAACACCTTATTAATTCGTCAGAACTGAACCCCACAGTCTAAAATCGCTTCTGAACCCATTTCCTTCACAAATCTCACCCTTCACTACCTTGTTCTTTCAATTTTTCTAAGCACTTTCATCCTGGACACTATCCTAAACTAGCTAAGTAGTATAACTTGGATCACTTTATATACAAACTACAAAGGCCCAGGTACCACCTCAGACAGAAATCATACAGGACTAAATCCTTTAGAAATTAGGCGAGAATTAGCTAGTGCTAAACTAGAGTACCTGTGAAATTAGCACCAATCGTTTTAAATACGATCTGCAAGACCCAAAACTTGCAGAATCATTGACGCTAGGTTACCCTAAAATCTAGGATCAATCTCATTACCCGGTTGCTCTCGGGAGCATCTCGAAACTCCGTATCGGATCTGGACCGCACGTCGGAAGTCCGATTAACACGAAGTTAAGGAACTAGGACCGCCTCGCTGGGCTTGACAACCATCTCGGAAATCAAATCCAGATAGTGTCCCAGCGCTATTCGCTTGAGCTCGGAGTGAAGAGTGTGAGAAATGTGAAATTAATTCAAAATAAAATATCTTGAATAGTAATCTGGCACCACTCGCTTGCGGATCAATATTAAGCAACCAGACCGTCAGAATCAGACCAAATTACACCCTCGGATCAGGAGAAATTTCATACACATTTACATGTACTCGGAATCTCCGATCAAGATTCGCTGACCGTTGAACTGAAACTGGTCTGCCACGCGTGATCTGGAAATTCCACTGAAACGAAAACTTAATAGAACGTAGATCCAGCGTTAGTGAGCTTAAGTCCGACCTTTGGCTCAAGGAGGCCCGCTAGAAACCCTCTTTTGAGCTGAAACAATGCCAATTTGATTATAATATAAGTATACCTTGAACATAAGTCTATTTCGGTGAATTTTAGGCTATATAAGGACCTTAAACCCTCTCTCATGGCAGCCATACGAATTTGAGATTGAGAGAGAGAGAAGAGAGAGAAAGTGTGGGAGCGGTGGGAGAATCTCCCTGCCACTCTTTCCAGCCGCTATTCGGGCTCCACCGCCTGATTCTCATCGCTTTTCCGGCGTTTCCGGCGTCATTTCTAGGTAAGAAACCCTAAGCCTAATCTGTTTTGGGGTTTAGACAGTTGTAGGTTATGAAATAGCTAACCTATTTCGTTCTATAGGTTGCCAAACTGCTGAATACGGAAGCTTAACAAACCTATCGACTCCGTTACGATTCTACGACAAAAGGTGCGGACTTTAGGTGTATAGGTTATGGTTTTCAACGCTTTCAATGTCAGATAATGATAGATTCATGATCTGCATGCAATTGCACATGTACAAAGTGTTGTCCGTTTTCTGTTTCGATTAAAGATGAAAAATATGAAATTCTACATACTTTAGATATTTGTAGAAAGTACGGTATACGTATAAATTTTGGAAATATGCTTGACATGATTATTGTTGTATGAATATATTATATATGGATAAATTACTTGTTTGGCGAAAGGACTCGCCCTAATACATGTTTTGCTCATATACACTATGTATGTTGAAATTGTGTAGTGTAGAAAATACCATATACGTATATATTTTGGAAGTGTGTCGGACATGATTATTTGTAGTATGAATATATGATATGTGAATAAAATACTTATTTGGCGAAAGGATTCGCCCTAATACATGTTTGCTAACATACACTAAGTATGTTGAATAGTGTATTCTAAGTGTTTGTAAAAATAACTGAATGAGTATAGAATTCTCATTCATGCTCGCCATGACTAATTGTCATGAATAATGATTGTTGTATTGCGATATCCCTTTGACGAAAGGATTTGCCCTAAATCACGCCACGACCAATATACACTATACATGTTAAATGTGTGGCTCAAGTGTTTGTGGAAATGACTGAATGAATATGGAACTTGGATTTCTGCTTGCCATGACTATCCGTCGTGGGTGTATGCATGTTATGATTGGGGTAACTCCCTAGTGAAAGGATTTGGCCTTATACCTATGTGATCAACATATATCATGTATGTTGATACATGTATTTTAAAGTGTTTGTTGAAATGTCTGAATGAGAAGTAGTTAGTAAATTGTAATGTTTAAGGGTGTTGAGATATGATTCTCAGCTCCTTTAACTATGTGTATGATTTCCTTGGATAACTGTGTGATTAGGAATTGAATGTGTACAAACTCATGCTTGTGTTGTGCTTCATAACATGCTCAACTGCTTTTATGATTTTATCTATGTAATGCATATGTTGAATTTATATTTACGTTATATGATCCGTCATGGGTGATGGGGGAGTGGAGCAACGAGTGCGTGCAACAGCCCTGACAGCCTTAAACGGATAATACCAGACCTTGATTGTATGAGTTGAATCTTGATCCACTACTGCTTTATCTATCTGCAATTGATTGTGTTTGGGGCTATGATTATAGTCTAGACAATCGGTACTAGAATTGGATGCATGGCTGAGTTTCATTTGCCACGTGAGATGTGTTCGACGAACCCGAGTCGTACTTCGGTTGGCGATAGTGGTTGGCCACACGGAGTGCTTATGCACTTCATATCGTTCAACTTGTTGTGCGCTCGAGCTAGCCGAGCTCGTCAAGCAACCGATCTGTCTAATGTATGTTCACCATGTTTGACGCTACGCTACTGCTTGAACCTAGGGTACCAAACTTACCAGTGAAATCCCGTTAACCATGGTACCTCGATCCGCTAAGACTCATGAGCCGGACATGGTGGTATGGGACACCGTGGTCGAGCTGTCGGCCTATGCTGGGGCCACGTGCCTCCCCGTAGTGACCATTGAGCAACCAAACTCGTGAGCCGAATACGGTGGTATGGGACACTGTATTCGAGCTGTCGACACTTACGGCGAGAGCTGAGTACGGTGAGACCTGTACTCGTGCTGACCGGCGACGAGTCCTCTGTAGTGTCTTCGAGTATACTCCAAGGTCTGTGATTGGCGACGAGCCCTTCACAGCAACTAGAGTATGAGTTGAGTCGAGTACGGTGAGACCTGTATTCGAGCTGACGGCCAGCGATTGAGCCGAGTACGGTGAGACCTGTACTCGAGCTGACGGCCAGCAATTGAGCCGCATACGGTGAGATCTGTATCCGTGCTGACGGGTGACAAGCCCTTTGTGATGCCTTCGCGATGCCTCTCGAACCATAATACCGTATGAGATTAACTTGTTGTGCGCTCGAGCTAGCCGAGCTCGTCAAGTAACCCGATCTGTCTAATGTATGTTCACCATGTTTGGACGCTACTGCTTGAACCTAGGGTACCAAACTTACCAGTGAAATCCCATTAACCATGGTACCTCGATCCGCTAAGACTCATGAGCCGGACATGGTGGTATGAGACACTGTGGTCGAGCTGTCGGCCTATGCTGGGGCCACGTGCCTCTCCGTAGTGACCATTGAGCAACCAAACTCGTGAGCCGAATACGGTGGTATGGGACACTGTATTCGAGCTGTCGACACTTACGGCGAGAGCCGAGTACGGTGAGACCTGTACTCGTGCTGACGGGCGACGAGTCCTCTGTAGTGTCATCGAGTATACTTCAAGGTCTGTGATTGGCGACGAGCCCTTCACAGCAACTAGAGTATGAGTTGAGCCGAGTACGGTGAGACCTGTATTCGAGCTGACGGCCAGCGATTGAGCCGAGTACGGTGAGACCTGTACTCGAGCTGACGGCCAGCAATCGAGCCGCATACGGTGAGATCTGTATCCGTGCTGACGGGTGACGAGCCCTTTGCGATGCCTTCGCGATGCCTCTCGAACCATAATACCTTATGAGATTAAATAGGATTGACGACCCTAGAATGGATCATGTTTGGGAATGATACAAGGGAGGTACCTTAGTTTCCCAATACTGCTGTTTGAAATGGACTAATAACAACTCGGTAATCATGCTCATCATCGCACCGCATGTGCCCAGTAGATGTGGAGCACTGAGGGAGGTATGCATTCGCGAACGTAAGATGATGTCGCATTAGGGTGGTTTGGCAAGGGCATTCATCATGTCATTTCATACTTGCATTTAATAAGAGTAGTTAAACTTGTTTGATTGTACTGCTTTATCATTACTGCTTGATTGAATTGATAACATGTTAACCTATGCTTTATTGTTCCATTGAGTTAGCTACTCACTCCCACGTTACGGGACGGTGTTGTACACACCAACCAGATTTGTTGAGTTTCAGGTGATGGCGATGCTTGTGAAGCAGAGCCGGACTACTTCTATGATGATAGGAGGAGTTCTCCTATCTGTATCCCTCTAGTAGGTCAATGAAGACCTAATATGGTATTGACGGGGCTATGGTACTTGGGATAGGAGACATTACACTTCCTCACATTTGGTATATTTTAGAACTGTACTTGTAATTATTTAACCTGGTAATGTTATCACACTCTGGAGACTCATCATAGTTTATATATTTTATCTATCTATCACAGTCTTCCGCTTGCAAATTTAACTGTCTCTGGAGTATGATATGCTGTTTTAGCTTAATCTCACTCATGTTCAATGCACGAATACAGTCAACATTCAATCATCATTCATTTTGTTGCATAAGTGATGTTCTGGAACTTGGGAGTTGAGTTTATGCACGACCCCCGATTTTCAGGGCGTTACAAGATGGTATCAGAGCATGATTTGGATTAAACCGGACCTGCGTTATGGTCACACGACGCACTCTGACGCACTCTGACTTAGGAGGGAGCGACGGAATGTAGAAACAGACTTAGGTTCTCTAATTTCGCCAAATAACACAATTGGTTAAGATCAACCATAGAGATTGGACCCGTAGGCCTCAATGATTGCACGAAACGATCTCGAATCACCTCTAGGCCGTCAGTTGACGGATGTGAGTCGTTCCCTAGAAATGAATGTTCTTAGGTTGTGGGTCAACCACAACACCAAGGCCTAAAACCCTTTTTTTACCCAATTTCTTCAAAATCTCTCCTTGCACCACTTTATTTTTTAATTTTTTTTTTTAAAATCCTTTCATACCAGATATAAATTCTAACGTATAAATGATGAAGAATAATACTTAAACAAAAAGTTACTATAAATAGTAAAAATATGTATAAATTAGACTTTTGACCATTTAAACTTTGGAATCTAACCAAGTAAATGGGTTATTTGGATAGATTATCTCCTCCTACCCCAAAATTATATGCCACACGTCATATAAACTCATTCCAGTTTTCAAATTGGCCCCGAAAACACCTCAAATGGAATCGGGGGCTACACTATGCAATCCGGGGGGGCCCGGGACAGACCCGGGGTACCATTGGCCATTGGGAGGGTGGAGAACACCACCCAGCTGTGGTGGCACGGCGCCGGACAAGGCGGACCGCGGTCAGCGGGCCCGGGCGGGCCGCAGTTCATTGGCTGGCCCGGTTTCGACCACATTTTTTCTGTGATTTTGGTCTAACTTCAAAAAGTCATATCTCCTTCGTTATAACTCCGATTTAGGTGATTCAAAAGGCAGATTTAAGCTTGATAAGTCTAGTTTCATATAAAAATAAGTAAAAAATATAATAAAATATTTAATATAGTTAAATATGGGTCGTTGTGTCAACTGTCCGAAAATTATTAGTTTGGGCAGCTGCTGCTTCTAGAATTTTTAGAATTTTTCTACAAGATGAAATCTAATAAAATTTGGTGGAGATGAAGTATACTTGATGATGAACTACTAAAAAAATAATTAAAATAATAGACCAACTAGAAATACCAGAAAAAGGCGTAGAACTTCCCTAGGCCCGTGTGGTGCCTACCAAATTTTGTGGGGGCCCCTGTTTCACGTCCGTTTTGCCCCCTCTCTCTCAAATACACCTCCAAGCTCTCCGTTTCTCCAAAAATTATTGTTTTTCACTCTAAAACTCTCTCTCAATCGCCCAATCCCTCATTTTTGGGCATAACCCATCCACATCCATCGTTCACAGCAACACCTACCCTCTACCCTCTCCGTCTTCTCTCATTTGAGCTCCTACACCCCTTTGAAGCTCAAAATCGTGTAAGCTCTCTAACCCATCCATTTTCTTCACTTTCTTTTTTACTCCTTGTCAGTTGGGCCTCTACAACCCTGTTGAGACTCAAATCCGTGGAGATCTAAAGATCCCAGCCCTTTCCTCCCTTTCCTTCACTTTTCCAGGGCTCTATTCGAGGATGTTTAGGGCCCGTTCGGCCAAATTGCATTAGGTGAGTTTAAGGTGGATAAAATTGTATAAATAATAATAAATGTATGTGTATGATATGGTCCCTAGATTGGGTGCATCCCATGTTTTCCAATATCATGTTTGGACTGTATGCAATTAACGGTAAATTCCGCGATTTTCCTTTCAATTGACGTTTAGAAATTCATTATCTGGGATATGGAAATCCCATCTCACATTTCCAACAGAAGGCTCATTTTCCAAAGCCTATACCATTAATTTTAATCCCCTCCCACCCTCTTACCAACCTTGCCATTCCCAATCCTGAGGTAGGATTAGTGATGCAGTCCCATTTAATACAACTTAAGACCACTGGCCAAATAGTGTTGAAGTGATAAAGTCCCTTGATATACATTAACCCACCACACTCTAATAGCTTAAGCTTTTAGAGTAAATGGTTGTTTGACAAATATGACCCTTAGAGTTTTGGACCTAGGGCGATACTCCTAGTTTTCGACAGACCTGACCGTATAAGAAATCCAACAAATTAATAATGTAAACCCCAGGATCTTCTTAGCTAGTATGAACATGTGTGAAATGCTCATGCGTAGTTAAATTCGAGTTCCGGCAACCCAATTCCAATCAGACAACTTTGACCCTAGGCGATAAAACAATTTCTTTATTTAGAAAGGGTATAAAATCATCTGGTGTATAAGCATAGACTTTAAATTACAACTAGTGGATTACCGCTGCTCATAAGTTGAGCCTGGGCTGCTGATTAGACTAAGAAATGTAAATGACTAACAAATAAGCTAAGAGTGATGATGATAGACGTAGTTAGTTGGCTTGAATAGGTTGGAGCGAGACCCCGTTCCGTTGTTGAATCCCCTTAATACTTTAGACTTCCTTAGTAACTCTTAGGGAGCTTGTTTGACGTAGAAACTATTCATGATTAGAGAAAACCTATATATCCCTTGGATTCAATATTAGGTCCAATCAATACATCCCTTAGAATTTCCTTCTCAAGGACTTAGTACAATCGGGAACACGGAGTAGAGAAACTACATATAAGCGAGGTATTCGCGGTTTGAATCGAATTCTCAATCCTGGTAGTGACCAATGAACCCTATGCTCTGATCAAGCAGAAGGTCGGGATCGACTAGGATTAAGAATTGATATGGCAACTTTCTGTTCTAGATAGGCAGGAGGTCCATGTATCCGACTCAGACCCAGTACACAACATTCCTTCCGTGTTGGCCGAACCACTTGCAACCAAAAGTTTATAACTTCGTCTTTGAAAAGTATTAGGAGTATATAGCCGATAGCGACTTTGTCTTTTAGGCCCAAGGAATTACCCAAATGGGCAACAAATAGTTAGGAATTAGGTCCCAAATTACATGTCATGTCGTCATACATTTTGTCCATATGAATGAAGAAAGATAACCTGCCTGTTAAGCTAGGCATGAATAAATAGGATCAGTCTGGACCGTGACAAAACTCCTTGGTAGGATTAGGCATCTTGCCACAAACTCACATCCGCCCTTGGAATCTACCACAACACCCATCCGTGATAGCCCCTTTCTATAATCCTAGGTACCAAGACAGATATAGTGGGAGACCGCATTTCATTTCATGTCAAGGATAAGTCTTAAATTACACCTTGTTCCGACATACGGATCAGGACATAGCTCTTGAGCCTTGAGGGTGAAAATAAAATTTTAAGGGGGGTAGAACATTATGAGCCCAATCTAGTTAGGTCACCTAATACACCTCTTTGATCTGGGTGGCGCAGCGGAAACGTGGTGGACCCTACCCCACTGGCCCAGGATCGAAACGGTGCTCGTTGAATACGAACATTATAGAAGCCCTAGCAAGTTCTACTATAAGAAACCGTTTTAGGATGATTTAGTAAGATTTGATTCGCCCTTTCCTTGGACATAGATAATATCGAGGACTCTCTTAGACTAAGACCTAAAGGGCGACCTTAGAAATAGACACTTTGAACCTTTCAATGTTGGACATTCCCTACGTTTTAGAGTGATCGGACTACGGAGTTACTGACATCTACAACTGTGAATTTTCGCGGCTTAACCCAATTCTCAATCCTGGGTGACTACCGATGGACTCTCTGCTGACGAGCGGACGACCGGGATCCACCAGGATTCGGAAGGGATACGATGAGCTTCCTACCCTGGCCCGGTAGATGATCGATGTATCGGGATCGAGCCCAATATTACCGTCTCTCCGTGTTGGTCAAACAATGAAAACAGCTATCTTACTCTAAATTGTTGGGAATTGTCGTCGAGACTCCAAATAGGTAAAGAAATAAATGGTAGTAAACCATCAGGGTATGAGAAATGGATAAAGAATTAAGTTTTAAGGGGGGTAGACTAAAATGAACCAGCTGGTATATACCCTACCACACGTAGAAACTTGGAATCAATAAGTCTTAGGCAAATGAAATAATAGAAATCTTCCCTTATTACCCTTAGCCAATTTCGGGGATGAAATTTTGTTTTAAGGGAGGTAGATTGTAACATCCCGGATTTTTGCCAACCTGGGATTAGACGTCCTTAGGCAATGGGTTGCTCCTAATACCTTATTAATTCGTCAGAACTGAACCCCACAGTCTAAAATCGCTTCTGAACCCATTTCCTTCACAAATCTCGTTGACAACCGTCATGGCCATGGGAAATGTAACAACGAAGTCTCCCTTAGCCATGAACAGCAAGTCATCTGCAGGAACCACCATTTGCCGACTGGGTCAACTTAAGAATAAAGGAAAGGCTTTGATGATAACTCCTGACCTAGGAGGGTCAAGTGTTGCTAAGCCTTCCATGAAAGCTACTGAGCATGTCCTTCCCTACGTCACACCACACCTATAACTCTTAAAATTTCTAACATTACTATAATTGCTACTGCACATTTTTTGCTTATAGGTGCGGTCCACCGAATGGACAGACGGGATCGCCCGCAAGCATGTCAGTAGTACTAGAACAGGGAATTTTAACATTTCTGATGAACGCATTGCATTAAGTTTTTAAACACACGTGTATAAATGGAACAAATGGTCTATTTGGGCAGAGGATCATCTGGCACAATCAGGATCAATTCAGGTGGGTCCCATATCTCAAAATCTATCCAGGTTGAGCAGCTAATGACCTTGCAAGCGATGAACAACATCCCAGTTTGATTCAAAGAAATACTTTTCGGAAGACCCAGCAGATCTGTCACCCTTACATAGAATTTTGATCTTATGGGCCCAATTTGAAGATTTTACTCAAGGATTGATTGACAATTTTTGGATTGTTGAGATGGAAAAATTCAACTGTCCTTGTTCAGAAAGCATTGTCCATGAATGAGTAGCTTGAATATTCTTCAACCAATTTGATCTTGGGACTGTGATTTTAGTGTTCTAAAGTTTAGACGTTTAAATTTTTAGGAATGGTAATTTGGTGATTTCAACCAAAAGTAGGATCCATGTGGTCCACCAGTTTTACCAAATAATTTTAAGGAGTCAACCAAAAATGAAATAGATAAGTGGATCGTATGGTTGGCAACAGTGGGTATTGTACACCCACTATTTAAACAGTGTCCCCCACCATTGAAATAGTTAGGGCCCATCATGATGTTTGAGAGAAATCCACACCGTTCACTAGTTTTTTCAGATCAATTTAGGGCATGAGCCTAAAGATAAGGTAGATATAAAAATTGAGTGGGCCAGACCATGGTAAATAGTGGCTATTAAATGCTCACCATTGAAACAACACCAGCATACCCCATCGAAAACCCACCATGATGTTTTTGAAAGATCCTTCCCATCCACTAGTTTTGCCATATGATTTTAGGGAGTGGGCACAAAAATGAGGCAGATCCAAAACTCAAGTGGGAAAGTAGCTTGGATAGAGAGTATTGAATGCCTACTGTTGAAACACATTGTGATTTTTGCTGAAATAGTCGTGTGGCCCACCATGTTATTTTCAAGAAATCACCCCATCCACATTTTCATCAGTTTATTTTAAGGGGTGAGACCAAATATGAGTCAGATCCATCACTTAACTGTGCCTGATGACTTACAACAGTGGTATTAAATGCACATTGTTGTTTGTCATTGAAACTGTGTGGCCCACTGTGATATTTTTCTGAAATGCAACCCATCCACCGGTTTTTCTGGTTCATTTTCTAGTTGATAGGCCCAAATATGATGAAGATTCAAAACTCAGGAGTGTCATATGGATTCAAATAGTGATATTGAACACCCATCTTAGAATAGAGGATCAGATCTAAAAACTCAGTAGCCCACGGTGATGTTTCTGAGAAATCCAACCCATCCACCATTTTTGCCAGCTCATATTTTTGGGGATGGATCCAAACAAATCCAGCACACAAGTGGGCCGCATGACTTGAATAAATGCTATTAAATTCCCACTATTGAAACACTGCTAGCCCACTGTGATGTTCTTGAAAAATCCATCCCGTCCACCATTTTGTTATATCATTTTAATGGGCAAGCCTAAATATGAGGTAGATCAATACTCAAGTGGGGCCATGCTACTTGCAACAGTGGGATTGAACGCCCACTATTGAAACTGCGCTAACACACCATTGAAACTCATGGTGCATCATGATCTTTTTCAAAAATCCATCCCATTCACCATTTTTTCTAGCTCATTCTAGTTGGTGGGCCTAAATATGATGAACATCCAGAACTCAAGTGATCAAGGAGCTCCAAAAACTCGTGTGGCCCACTATGATATTTTTCAGAAATCCACCCCGTTCACTATTTTTGTTAGCTCATTTTATGAGGTGGTCACAAATAAGAGATAAATCCAACACCGAAGTGGACCACACAACTTGAAACAATGGTCTTGAAGTCCCATTATTGACACAACACCAGCCCATATTAAACATTTGTGGCCCACTATATTCGCCAATTCATTTTAGGGCCTGTTTGGCCAGGCAGATTGGATGGGATTGGATGGTATTAGAGTGGATTGCACGGATTTCAAGGTAATGATAGCTGCATCAGTGGATTGGTGCAGGATCTATGGGATTGTTATAACCCGGGATTGCTATATCCGGTCTGTTTGGCATGCCTGGCCAATCCCGGGATTAAACCTTCCAATCCCTTTCAATCCATCAAACCAACATGTCCTAGGAATTTTGAAGGGATTAGGGTGGATTGGATGAGATTTAAAGGTAATGATAGTGATGGTGATGTCAGTGGATTGTCTTAAGATCCATGGGATTGCTATATCCCGGGATCCGTGTCTGTTTGGCACGCTTGGCCAATCCCGGGGATCTATCTTCCAATCCCTTTCGATCCCTTCCAATCCCATCCAATCTGCCCGGCCAAATAGGCCCTTAGGGTGTAGGCCTAATTATGAGGCAAATCCAACACTCAAGTGAGTCACACACTTGAAATAGTGGTATTAACGTCCACGATTGAAATAGTCATGAGGCCAATGGTGATCTTTTGGAAGATCCACCCAGTCCACCACTTTCTCCATATGATTTAGGGGTAGGGGGTGAAATGATCTTATGGCTGGTTTGGATGACACATAAATAGCATGATGAGCACGGGAAAGAATATTTCCACGGTGGTCATTCAATCTCAAATATTTTCTTCAATCTCGTAGCCCACTTAAGTTTTGGAACAACTTCATTTTTTGGGCCTAGTAACATGAGTTGAAAAAATAGATCGGCAATGTGGATTTCTGAGCATGCATCGTGGTGAGCCCTACCTACATCATGGGTCAAGCATATTGGATAGCATATAAACATAATAATGGACCCAATAAGGTTTCAGCTGTAGGCATTTCCACCTTGGTGAGCCCTACCTTTAGGGTTCAAGTGGTTTGGATGGCTTATAAACATAATAATGGACCCAAGAAGGTTTCAATGGTAGGTATTGCATGCCTTCTCTATTTTTTCATGCTGTGTGGCCAACTTCAATTTTGGATTTGCCTTATTTTTTCCCGATCTCTAGTATGAGCTAGCAAAATGGATGGATGAGGTGGATTTCTCATAAACAACATGGTGAGCCTAGGTAGGTTTCAACAGTGGGTGTCATTATCTCCACTATTTCTATTGTTGTGATACACTTAGCTTTGGATCAGCCTCATTTTTGGGCTCATGCTCCAACATAAGTTGGCAAAACAGTTGGATTGTATTGATAATATACTTACCTCACGTGGGCCTTAAGAGTCGTGGCACAATAATATGTAGAGATTCGTTATCATTTATGTATGCAAGGAGTGGAGATTGAGTGGCTACCCCTTAAATACTCAGCTCCACAGTGATGTCTCTGACAATTCTTCCAATTCCGCCAGTTTCACCAAATCATTTTAGGGGGTGGGCTAAAAACTGAGGTAGATCTGAAGTGTGCCACATGGCAGGAAACAGCATGTATTGAACCACAACCATTATTCATGGGCCCACCATGATGTATTGGGTTAACCACTCTGTCAGTTTCAGGGGATGGGGCCAGTTTCAGGTGGGCACAAAAGGCAGCTGACAATTGGAAAAATCCCTAAAATTTAGTATGGTAGACCCATTGGCCCATTTTCTGTTTGTAGGTTGTCCTTGTGCTTGAGTGTCTAATATTGTTTGACCAGGCCATGTGGCTTCGTGGGTGGATCATCGGATCTGTTGCCCTAGGGCAACTGTCTAAATATGGCATCGGATGATCCTCTCCCGTCCACGCAACAACCTTCAAACAAACGGGTAATGATAAAAATTAACCTAATGTCCACATTCAACTGAGAATATCATATAGGATTCTATGTTAGTGGTTTATTTATTTATTTATTTTATTTTAATTTTTATTTTTGTTTAGGGGGGAGGGGAGCCAGGTGGGGTCCATCCATGAATGGACTAAGCAACAAGCGACAGGCCATCAATTGCAGCCAAGATGGTTCTACTTCAATTTGCATCTCTATTTCCCTCTTCTATGAATGGATTAGATTTCATTTGTACGCGTGTCATGCTAACACATGGGTGTTGTGTACGTGAGCTGCCTTCTTCTTGCATCTAGCATGACTAAACTCTTTTAAAAGAACTAAGTTACTGTGTAGAGTTACCCATCAAGATCAATATATACTTGTATAATATTAGCTAAGGACACGTTGGATGTACAATTCATATAAATTGAAATAATTTAAGATTTGAACAAAGAATAAATGAATGATCACAATCATTTTCCCATATAATTCATATCAATTGAACAAAGAGTGATATCAATTAAAATGAATGATCACAATCATTTTTCTATCTGTGGCGCTCAATAAGGAGGGATTAGAGAAATATGTAGCCATCAGGTACAAGGACGCTAGACAAGAGTCGGACCATCATGGTGCATGTAATCTAAACCATCCACAAGGATGGTCCACCATAAAAAAATTGGACAAGTTAGAGATCAGGCTAATCTAATCATTAAGTGGGCCACAACATAAGCTTCCAAATTTGCATGGTGGCTTAGTTGATGGTTGGATTGGCATGATTTTCAGAGCATCTCATTTTCTTGGTGGGGTGAGCTGGTGTTGGATCTTTCAGGTATAAACACAACAGAAACATAGTACTTTTAAGGATCCAATTCCCCTGAACACCTCATGTGTGATAAAGTTTGACTTCTAATAATGGTCTAAACATGTATGGTTAAGATATTACCTTGAAGCGATCACGATCACGTGGATATATAGATTTCTACGATGAAGAGTTTGATACCGATCCTCTAAAGCAAGAGGTCTCTCCCTTATCTATTGTACGTGGAGGGAACTGAGAGAGTAGTAGGGGAAGAAGGTGATGTAAGCCGTCCAAACCAGTGGACCACACCTCACTTGTGATGATGGAGTAGAAGAAGAGGGAAGAAGAAGATGAAAGGAAGAAGGAAATCTCTCTCTCTCTCTCTAGACAAGTGGAAATCCCTGTGAAAATTGAAAATGTAATAATGTGGAATGGAAAATAATGAATGTGAACTATATTTCTATCGAGTGGGGGAGAAAAAGAAATCTTCAGAGAAGGATAAGGAAATTTAAAATAAAAAAATAAAAATAAAAAAATAAAAAAAGAAGAAAAGAAACACACTCCAAAACATCGCTTTCATAACATCAATGTGGTGGGATACATTCACAATGCAGGATACCTTCCTTCAAAATGTCCTCATGTTTCTACCGGGAAAGGAATGGGCCCAGCCAGGGATGGGCCACAGATCAAAAGGCTCAATAATCAAATAATCCTAACAATCCATTTTACAGCCTTTCTCCAAAATAAATGGGTAATCGGATGAAGTGGAAAGGAAAATAATGAAACCGGGCCCAGATGTTACTTTCAGTGTAAGTGCGATTGAAAGGAATCAAAAGAAAAAGGAGATAGAAAGCACGTGGAAAGCATCAAGAGGCTGCCAATGTTGGGATTTTTGGCCTGCGGAATCACACAGATCTAGATCTAGGATGGTAATCCAATGGCACCATGCACACACAAGAAAAAAGAACACACAGATTAACGTGGAAAACCCTTGCGGGAAAAAAACCAGCACAAAGCGACAGATCACCACTATGAAAGCATCAATTACAAGAGAAAGGACTTACTCGATTCGAAAACCTCGAATCTCACCCTTGCTACACCCTTTAGAAACCCTGGAACCCTTTTAGAAATAACATTCATCACGCTTCCTAGAAAAACCCTAGGAATACCTATTTATAGTTTAGGAGGAAAATTCCCTTCCGCATCCCAGTTGCGAAAGGACTCAAATCCGCAGTTTCGCGCAAAATCGCGGAACAAACTGCGTAACCTTCGATAGTCGTAGCCAGTCTTCGACTGTCCACCTTCGACCAGTCGTAGCTGACCTTCGACCAGTCCTGGCTACAGTAAAAAACAGCAAAAACTTGCTAGACTTTGAGTCGTACAAGGGCTCGAACCTACGACCGGTCGAGCGTCTCCTACGACCAGTCGAAGCTTCCCACGACCTGTCGAACGACCTCAAAACCTAGATTTAAGACTTTTCTCAACAGCCAATTCTATTACTTTTGTAGAATCATCATGCAATGTGGGCCACCTTCGTTGAAAATGCAGGATACTTTAACTGCTCATATTTCAATAAGAAAGAGAGTTCTCTTTCCAGGATACCTCATATTTCAATCGTATGCTGCTCGTGATTGCAACTACTCACTTGATGTGGGCCAGCTGGTTTGGTTTTTGTGTCACGGGTTTGGTAAAGGGACGCAATTCGAAGTACCACTATAGACATGTGTGCTTCATCTCATGTACCCTGTCAGGATGGGCTACAGCCCAAAAGTCTCAATAATCAAATAATCCTGATAATCCCATCTGCAGCCTCTTCAACATATACAGCTAAGCCTATTTCTTTTCCTATTGTTGACAATGAGATTATTATTAGAAATGTCTGATTACTGGCTGTGGTCCTTTCAAATGGGGCATTACAAAGTGAACAAAAATTTCAAATGGGTGTGCTTTTTAGGGAAAGAGAATATCACATATAATATCACAAAAATTAGGTAGATCCAACGCTAAGGTGGACCATACCAAATAATAAGCTTGGGTTGCATCAAATGCACAAGGCATTAAATGTAGGTTGCATTAAATGCAAGAGCCATCTTTGGTGTGGTCCATTTGATCGTTGGATCTATCCCATTATTGTTCTTGTACTTTAAAATGATTCGAGAGAAAGGATGGACGGTGTGGATAAACAGATAAATCATTGTGGGCCTGCCAACAGATCTGTCCGTACGTGGCTAGAAACGGGCGGGGTAGGACGCATTCCGCGTCCCTCTATTACACGGAAACGGATTGGCTACTCCCCTACCACCGGCCAATGGCTGGTGATCAGTGCTCTGTGGGTCCCACTATGAAGTAAATGTTTCATCCATGCGGCCTGTCTATTTTTTTAAAATCATTTTATTGTATGAGACCAAAAATAAGATACATACCAATCTCAAGTGGACAACATTATAGGAAACAATGTTGATTGAACATAGACCATTAAAAGCTTTTTGGGGGCGTAAAAGTTTTGAATCAAGCTGATCATCAACAGATTGGATGTCAAATAAACTGTACAGCGGGCCTTAGGAGGATTTTAATGGTGGATATCTAATTACTATTGTTTTCCTTCGTTGTGGTCCACTTGAGATTTATATCCCTCTTATTTTTGTGATCAAGTAATAAAATGATTTTAAAAATGGATGAAACGCATACATGGTGGGGCCCACATAGCACCGACCACCAACCAACAGCTGGTGGCAGGGGAGTAGCCAATCCGTTCTCCTATTACACATGTTTCATCAATCTTAGATTCTTCACCGTTAATTTGAAGTGATCATGACAGCCATCAATGGATGCGGCTGTGATGGATCCCTAATTGTGGAGGCCAGATCCCTAATTGTGGAGGCCACTGTGATGAATGTGACTTATATCCATGCCATCCATCAGTTTTGAAAGCTCATTTTAGGTCATGATTCCAAAAAAGTTGAAGCACATCCAAATCTCAGGTGGAACACACCTCAGGAAACAAAGCTTATTGACCATTAAAACCTTGTGGGCCACATTAGGATCAAATTGTCTATTTATGTAGGGGATCATTAGGATCAAAATCAGGATCATGCCCCGATGGCAGTTCAGGTGGGCCCCATATCTCCATGTCAGATTCCTTACAAGAAAGTAGTGTTTTAACCTCTTAATCACAATTATATGGCAGTTAAATCATGAAAATGCTGCTCCACATGTACAAATCTGACATGGAGGGTATGGGGCCTACCAAAATTGACATCAAGGCTTAATCCTCAATCCTAATTTTGTGCCCCCTAAATTCTCAAAATCCACTATTTTTGCAATGGCCCACCAAAGTTAGTATTCCAGCCCCCGCAAATTTCAAGTAAGCTGAGAGATACCCAGCCAAACCGTGAAAGAATGGAAGATGGATTCCTTGAACATAAAACTAGAGGCGTATCCGAGTCGAGCTTGGCGTAGCTCGGCCACTTGCTGACCTCAGCTCGGACTCGGCTCGACTCAGTCCTCGAGCCTGACTGGCCAGCTCAGCTCAGTTTGGTCAGCAGCTCAGGCCAGTTCGAGCCAAGTTCGTCAGTGCGGCATTTTCACAAACACATGAACTGCACTTTCAAATTCTTGCTTTATGTAAAACAACAACAATGGATTTACAGGTATTTCAACAAACACCTTATAAACAACATAAAAATCAAGAAAAAAATGATATTTGTTTCATATACGTACCTTCCTTGCCACCAGCCACACTTTATTGAGTCATTTCAATCAAAACTTGGTGAGCAATAGCAATATCAAAGTAACCGAGTCACCGAACTGAATCGATCCGAGTTTGATTCAAGTTGGGTTCGATCTGAGTCGAGTCGAGCTCGGCCAAGGTCGAACTCGGTTCGAAATTTTTTAGAGCTCGAAAAATCTGGTTGACTCGCTCGAACTCAGTTTCGAACTGAGTCCAATCAAGCCTTTTCGAGTTGAGTCGAGTGAGTTATCGAACTAACTCTACTTGTGTACTGCCCTACATAAAACCAACCCATATGAATTCTGAAATAAATACAACTTCTGCTTCTTCCACTATTCAAACAAGCATTCACTGTTAATGATTATGTATTAAAGATGAAGATCTCTAACACATAATTACTGCTAATTAAAAAGAGATTAATTCATTTTTACGCATCTATTAAACAAGGCCCTAGTAGTTTACATATGTAGGCCCTCCTGCATTTGTTCTCTATCCAGCCTTTGTTGAAACTAGGATTGGCATCGGCTCTTATAGATCAGATTAATAGCCCCGGTATTAATCTACTAAACAAGTTTGTACATCCAAACAATTCCTAAGGTATGAATCATCCAATTGGATTCCTTTTAAATTACAATTTGCATGATTCAGATAAGTTTGGCTACCATTTCTTTTTACTAAATGGGTTGATTGCATCCAACTCCCCTTTGTTGTATGACAATCAGACATACTTGTATTGAATTTTCCATTTTTGCATCTACTTCCTCTCCATTACTCTTCATGGCATGCTAAGACATTACAGAACAATTGGGCCCACTATCATGTACATATGGTTTTCAACTTGTGCAGTAGACACATGGCCCACACCATAAAAGCAATAGACAATCACCAAACCTAACCATTGGCCCACACCATAAAAGCAACAGACAACTAACAAACCTAACCATTGGCCCACACCATAAAAGCAATAGACAACCACCTAACCTAATCATTGTCATTGTCTTGTGAAGAAACAGCTAAGAATGGGATTTTTCATTACCTTTATGTAAAAATCTTGAGTTCATAGTTTCCATCCCACCTAAGCTAACCTAACTCATGAAAACATCATACATTACATACAGGGTTAGCAATGGTCCCAGATGGCTTTTAAGCCTAACCCATCAATTAGGGCCATCCATGGCCTGGTTGGTCTATTCCCGGGTTTTGCACTACATGTGTGGTAATGTGTTGGTTCAGCCAGTGGGTCAACAGGCCCGATCGAGCCGCTCCCAACAGAGATTGGACTAAGCTAAATGGGTAGTGGGTCAGGGTAGGGTTGAACCATATCCATCCTGATCCAACCCAACTATAAAGATTATGAATGGGCTGGGCTAGATGAAACCATCCAACCTTTGCCCAATGTTCCATTCTTAAACCCAAGGCTACAATGTGTGTTCAGGTCAAACCAAACCCACTTGACCGAAAGCTGGTGGATTGATCCCAACTGAATTACAATTGAATTGGTCAGGACACTGGGTATCCGCGTCCTACCACCGGCCCTCTCCGGCTAGGAACGGGCAGGAGCTTTGAGTGGCCATCTGATGTATGGGTTTTATCCACACCGTCCATTCATTTTTCCTTATCATTTCAGAACGAAAAATAGAAATTGAGCCAAATCCAATGCTCACGTGGACCACATCATAGGAAGCAGCGGTGATCATGATTCTCACCGTCAAAACTTTTGTAGGGCCCACCGTGATGTTTATTTTCCATCCAACCTATTCATAAAGTTACATGGACCCGGATGAATAGAAAACATAAATATCAGCTCGATCCAAAACTTCTGTGGCCCCTAATAAGTTTTCAACGGTTAGAGTTTAATCCCCATTGTGTGGTCCACCTGTTTCCTGGATTTTCCTAAGTTTTAGGCTTATTTGTTGAAATGATATGGAAAAATGAATGGACAGTGTGGATAAAACTAATACATTACAGTGGCCACTCAAAGCTCTTGCCCGTTCCCCGTTGGAGAGGGGGAGGACGAATCCGCCTTCCCTGGTTCGATGGTCCATAAATAGGGGTAGACCCTCACGTGAGGAGGTGACTGGTACTCCTCACATGCGGCACTGATGTATAGTTATCCAGACCATCCAAATTTTTGGTCTTATCATAGATGGAGTCTGTCTCTAAAATCATACTGATCAAGAAGTTCAAGCCATCCAATTAATGGCTCTCCGATGGACGGTTAAAAGTAAAATAGTTAGTGGTCTGATTTTGAGGGGAAAATCAGATGGTTAGTGCTATCTCCTGGTACAAATTTTTATTATTCTTAAATAAATACAATCTCTATTTCTTCCTGTACTTAAACATCTATTTATACTTTTATCCTTTTAAACTCAACACAAGGAACCATGCAGGGCCACCACAGTTGGAAAATGAAAATATCCTGTTGGCTGGATGGTACCACAACTCTTCAGTCTCGAAATTTTGGACATCACATAATGACTCCTGTACATTTTTACCAAGTAGTATGGTCCACCAAAACAACCAGCACATGCATGTCGAGTACAAAATAGAGACCTTGCAAGTTACAACATTTCAGATAAATGAATCGCATAAATCATGGCAGAGGCTTCTGTGGATTTCATATAAATATAATCATGGCAGAGGCTTCTGTGGATGTCTCTCTTTCAACTATTTTCTTTGGTATGTCCAACCTGAATCATTGGTCAACTTGATTTTCTGGCTTTAGCCCTAACACGGGATTACAGATCTAATGGTAAGAGTAGATCTTACACATGCATTCCAGTAGGTCCTGTAAAAAATCTAGGGCGTGCTTATTATTATTATTATTATGAATAATAGATGAGGATCTCGAAGAACGCCCTTTTTTTTTTATGGACCACCATAATGTAGTGCATAAAAAACACTTGGATCATTAGATGTATAATCCCACGTAAGGGCTAAGACCAAAAAACAATGTTGACTTGTGATTTATATGGCTTCCACTTGATTTTTGCACGGCTCACAAGGAGATTATAGAAAATCCACTTTAACCATTAGATGACGCACCAAATTTAGGAATAGTGTAAAAAATTCAAGTCCATGATTTGGGGGGGCAAACCAGGAAAAACAATTTAGAGAGCGAATGTTGCATTGTACACTTTTTATAAACATGCAGTTCACCTGAATCACATATGGGGCTGATTTTGTATTTTTTATTTTTTATCCTGAGCCTAACATGAGATGGCGCACCTGATGGTTGGGTTGGATTTCACGTAGTGAAACCCACTTGAGACACCATCCCTTTGCTCACCAGGGCACAATTAGGATCATGCCTTTATGCCAATTCAAGTGGGCCGATATCTCCATCTCTGATTCAGCACAAGAAAGCAGTTTTAAACCCTTAATCACAATTATACTAAGGCCCCATTTGTTAAATCTGAAGTCTAAAGACTAAATCTAAAATCTTAAGCCTAAATCAAAAATCCCAAGACAAAAAACTTATTTGATAATTATGGTTGAAGTTTGAAAATTAAGTACTGATTTTGAAACAACCGGTTCTTAACAAACATATGGAATGTCTAAAATATGTTAATTTGTCACATTTGCCCCAATTTCTATTTCCAAAGGTTTTACATTATTAAAAAATTATTTTTTATTAAATGAAAATAAAATTATTATATTTAATTTAAATAAACTAAATTACTTAAATAGAAATTTAAAATATCATTATTCATAAAAAAACAGATTAATAAGAAGAAAATCACCACCGTTGGATCCAAGAAGCTAGATTGTTTACCGACTATGAATGGTGCTGTGCTGCCCCACCATGATGTGTGTTTTATCCACATAGTATATCTGTTTTTTTTTTTTTTTAAATAATTTTAAGGAATGATCCAAAATGAGGAAGATCCAAATCTCATGTGGACCACACCATAGGAAACAATGGTGATTGAATGCCCACCATTAAAAGCTTATCAGTGACCTCAAAAGTTTTGAATGAAGCCGATATTTATGTTTACCCTTAGTTAATAGGTTGGATGGTAAATAAACATCGCAGTGGGCCTTTGGAAGTTCTCAATGGTGAACGTTCAATCACCACTGTTTTCTTATGGTGTGGTCCACTTGAGATTTGGATCTGTTTTATTTTTGGGCTCATGCCATAAAATGATCTAAAACAATAGATAGACAGCGTGGATAAAACATATATATATATATATATATATATATATATCATGATGGGCGACTTAGCACTGTCAAGTAGCCACCACACTGGTATGCAATCCGCTTCTGGATCCGAGATCCACCGAACCCGCACCATCCAGGAAGCGGATTGCGTGGTGTGCTCGTGTCAGTGCCACCAAGTCATGTGAGCTGCTCCATAATGTATGTGTTATATCCACACCGTACATTCATTTGGTAACATCATTTTAAGACTTAAGACAAAAAATAAGGTAGATATAAAGCTCAACTGGACCACAAAACAGAAAGCAGTGGGACAATGATTCCTACCGTTGAAACATTCTTATGGCCCACCATTATGTTTATTTGTCATCCAACTTGTTCAAGAGTCACAAAGACGAGGATGAAGGGAGGAAAAAACAAATATAAGGTTGATTCAAAACTTCTGTGGCCCTAAGAAGTTTTCAATGGAAGACATTCAATCCCCCTGCTTTCTATGGTGTGGTCTACTTGAGCTTTAGATCTACTTCATTTTTGAGCTTATAAACTAAAATTATCTATTAAAATGGGCGGCCGGTGTGGATATAACACATAGACCATGGTGGAGTCTAAAAAACTTATGATGTTAACGCACCAGGAAGTTCACTGACACAGTCAGTTTCCCAGATCCTATTTAGCGTACTGAGTACTCTTTGAGTTCCCCATGATTTACATACTTTATCCGCTCCGTCCATCCATTTTAAGACATAATTTTATGACTTGAATCCAAAACTGAGGCATATAAAATGTTCAAAGGACCACACCACAAGAAACAGTTGAAAAAAATTTGAATTCTACCGTTGAAAAATTCTTGAGGGTCACAGAAAACTTGGATCAAGATTATATTGTTTTTCCCTTCATCCATATCTGTATGATCTTATGAACAGATTGGATGACAAATAAACATCACTGCAGGGTGGAAAGGTTTTCAACGGTGGAAATCACTATCCCCACTGTTTCCAGTGGTATGATCCACTTGATCTTTGGATATTTTTCAATTTTGGGCTCAGCCCCTTAAATTAGATGAAAAAATGGATGGACAGTATGGATAGATTACATACATTCAAGGTGGGCCCACCCAAAACTAGTTACTAGGACAATAAAAGCGTACTCAGTAGCTCAGTACCAATCCGACTGTTATTTCACCTGTTACCCGGTAACAGTCTTTTCCAAACGCTCCCAAACTTACATTTCCAAACTAAACCATTCTGTACGGACACACTATTTTCAGACGAAAATACCCTTTCATTCTATGGCTACAGATTATAACCGTAGCCATTAGTAGCATAGCATGGACAATTTTGTTTTACAAAATGTGTCCGTAGAAAGGGTTTAGTTTGGAAATATAAAGCTTGCGAGCGCTTGAAAAAGACGGTGGGTAAAAGGTAGGATACACAGTCGGAAATTTCTCATTTGGGAGGGTACTACCGGATAGCATGGATGCTCCAATGAGGGGTTCTGTGGGGCCTACCTTGATATATATGTTTTATCCACACCGTCCATCCATTTTTTTCACAACATTTTCGGGCATAACGAAGTAGATATAAGGTCACTGGGCCACACTACTATAAACAGTGGGAATTGAGAGCCTACCATTAAAAACTTCTTAGAGCTACATAAGGCTTTGATCAATCTGATATTTGTGTTTCCCTTTATCAAGGTACTTTTGACATTACGAAGAGGTTAGATGACAAATAAACCTCACGGTGGACCCTGGAAAGGTTTCAAGGATAATTATTCAATTCCCTTTCTCTTTGTATCGTGGTCCACTTGAGCTTTGGATGTGCCTCATTTTTAGGGCTCATGCTCAAGAATGATTTAGAAAAGTTGATGTACAGTAGGGATCTAACACAAAAATTATGTTGGGCAATTTTAGAAGAAAAAATTAAGTTGTGTATTACAGACGGAATATCTTTAGCAATATGCAAGATTCCGTGAAAATGATGGAAGTTTTTCTGAATTCAGAGTTAACAAACAAAGCTTAATGTGGAGCGCTTTCAGCACTCCACATTAAGTTAATTTTTTAAGCGTTACCAAACACGCCCTAAGTTTCAAAAAAGAAAAGCAAATGATCCACGATTGTAATCAAGCCAGGAAAATGCAGCTCCCCATGTACAAATCTGATGTGGAAGTCATGGGCCCACCAAAATTCAGATTAAAGCAATAATTTTGTGGGACCCCCTAAATTCTTGAAACCTGTTATTAGGGAGAAGTAACATTGTTTTAACATTCTGATTCAAACTCCTGCTGAAGTAGAAAATTCAACTCCCCAATGTTGTTTAAACAAAAGCAGGAGAGAAATGCTTCTGTAATTGGAAATGCCCTACAACTGAAAATAGTGATAATGTGGAATGGAAGGTAATGAAATTATGGCCTATATGCTATTTTAGATCAAGTGGCAGAAAAAGTAGTCAACAAAGATGGATTAAAAAAAGCTCATGGAAAATATCAAGAAGTTGCCAATGCTGTTGCTTTCGTAACATCAACATGGTGGTCCACCTTCCCTTACAATGCAGGATACTTTTGACTGTTCATATTTAATGGCCGCTATAGCATACAGAGTTTACTGTGGGGCCCACTCTGATGTATATGTTTTTTCAATGCTGTCCATCTGTTTTACCAGTTCATTTTAGGATACAGAGTTTACTCTGTGGGGCCCACTATTAACATGAAGTAATTATGTATTAGAGAACAAGATCTCTAAATTCTAATGCATAATTAATGATAATTAAAAAGATGAGATGAACTAATTTTTAATTGTCTACCAAACAAGACCCCAGGTTCTACAAACATATGCTTCTAAATGGAACGAACGTTCTGTTTGGGTGCGATTAATGGGAAAAGGTTTCATAAAAATAAAATGATCAATGGGTGTGATTAATTTGGAAAAAGGTTTCATAAAAATAAAAAATAAAATGATCAATGGGTGTGATTAATCTGGGTTAAAAGCTACTTGGCATGTATAAGTCTGATGAGGAGGGCATGGGCCCACCAAAATTGGTATTGAGACTTAACCTGGGATCCCCTAAATTCTTTCTTGACCTGTAATCTGGCATCAGCCCACCAAACTTGCTATTCTGGTTGGAGCAATTTGGCATCAGCAAATTTCAAAGTGCAATTATGAACAAAAACAGAGAGATCCACAACCAAAAAGTAAAAACTAAATACAATGGCCAATCAGTTACTTCACATAAACATAGCACATGATGAAATCATATGATTACTAGTAACAAGCATAACAGTCAAGACTAGAGATCTGTTTTACATGCATTCTAAAATAAATGCAATCACTCTTTCTTCCTCTAATTAAAACATCCATTTATACTTTAGCCTTCTAAACTCAACACAAGAATAGAGCTACAAACAGCTAGTAAAGTGATCATTGCTTCCTGAAACCTACTCGTGAAGCATAGCAGCTGATAAACTTGCAAGCAATGAGGACCATCCATGCTCGATCTGAAGAATCCCGTTTGAACACCAGATTTCCCACCCTTCACATAGAATTTGAGAGGCCTATTGCTTCATTTTCAATTTGGAGCCTGCCCTTATCTCAGAAGGTCTACTGCTTGATTGGGCCTGCATGGCTCATGGGTGGATCATCTGCTATGTTAATCTTATAAGCCCTATGGTGACAGGCAATTGTATAAATATCACATCAATTGGAGAATCCTGTCTGAGAAAGAGCCTTCAAGCAAACGGGTGATGACAAAAATCAGCCATTTTTTGTACAAACTGTATAAATATCACATTCAACAGAGAAAATTAGGCAGCTAGGATTCTCCTATCCGCATGTTTTTTGTACAATCACCCACAAATGATAGGTTTGTGTAGATGTTGGTCTTCATAATCTGACTACAGAACTGAAATCAGCTAGCACAGATTCTCCGTCTTCTGTACAATCACCCACAATGGCAGGGTTGAGCAGATGGGTGGTGGTCTTGATCGTTTGTCCATGCAGTCTAGTGGGCCACATCCATGAACGGAGTAAGCCATAGAGCCTCAATTGCAAAGTAGACAACCTTTACTTCGATTTGCATTCCTCTTTCCCTCAAATACTTGAACATGGAAGGGATGAAAGGTACCAGGTCAACCATAGGAAGATTGGAGATCAAGATTCGACCTGTATCCGAAACTTCAAGTATGCACCATCTCTGCAACACAACAATAATTTTGGATTAAATATTTTCCCCCAAACCATGTATGAATTAGTCACTATTCATATAAATTTAGAAAACCATGTACGTACCATTGAGCCATCAAAAAGTTGAGGTCTCACTAGCTTCCATATATTGCCATGATTAGGTAACGCCGGACTGTGATGTCACTGTAGATGTTGCAAAACATTTCAGAAATATTTCTACTAATATTACCGTTTGAGGTACTACAAAATCAAAACCAATAGATCCTATAGCCTTGATGCGAAGGAATGATGCGGGGTACCATTTTGAATATAGAGAATCTAATACATGGACATGCAAAGGCTCACAAATATATTATCATCATCTTTTTAGTCTTTGTCCCAGTGCGAGCTATAGCATACAGATCTTCAAAACAAAGAAAGTAGAATTACCTAGTGTTCTTGATGTGAATAAAGAGATTTCATCAGAGATTCTTCCATTACTCTGAATTGGGCTGCATTATTGACATCTCCTGGCACGTTTCAACAGCTGCCAAAATAAATAAATAAAAAAAAAAATAAAAATGTAATACTCTGCAAAGTTCCATTATTCTGTTCTCATGCCAAGTTGGTAAGTGATGATCAGTGAAAAACACTTCATGCTCACAAAAACATATAGGCTACAAGTGTTTGCTTGTATTCATGAATACAAACACAAACAATGCAACGACTTTGAAGACCAAGAAACTATAGCCATAGACAAAACTCCACCTCAATCTATACTTCTCATCTGTGAGCATTTCTTGCAAAAGCTGTAACCGATTTCGCAAATCTTGCACATATCAATGATGCTATAACTGTTAACTGAGCTTCTAGAGAATGTTATGTTTACAATACATCAGTAGATACATTCCTATGAACATACCCCGGTTCTTTGGCTGTTGTGGAGATATTGCATAAATAAAGTAAACATAGGATTGAAAATATTACCAAGTGGATCGAAATTTTACATTTGAAGAAGTTAGTCCTTGTGGATGCACTTCTACAGAGGACAAATATAAGGGCCACGTGTGCCAGTGTGGTAGACATGTGTGAGATCCACTCCATTGATCAGGTCTACCCCTCGGTGAAAGTGTCCTAGTGTAAAAGTTCGGTCAGTCCACTAATATGATGAATTACTGGTCCACTCATGTACCATTGGTTATCATCTTATCGATATTTTAAGCATCCATTTTCTCAATAGAAGTGTGGCTCACCTAATGAATGGACAAAACTGCATCCATTTTCTCAATACAAGTGTGGCTCACCTGATGAATGGACAAAACTGATAGTAGGTGAGGACACATTCATCATGACGCCAGTGTGTTGAAGGGCTTGGATCACCAACATGTGTTTCAAGTTTTGACTTTCCATGAGACAGTTGTATTGGGTGTCTACAGATGCATGCCTGCAAGTAGCATGCCTCTTGGGTTAGTGATTAAATATAACTCTCCCTTTCATCAGAATACATTAATCTTGTGATCCTGCCTTCTGAATGATTTCTGCAGAATTGCCAGTCAAGAGATCCACACAACTACACATTAGGCAAGGAATCTAAGAGAATATAAGAAGCAACAGGACTATATAAAACACACCAACACATGTATACTCCCGATGGTCAACAAAGCATAATCCTGATCTTTGTTTTCATAATTCTGTCATTCCTGTTGCAAGTAACTGAAAAGATTTCAATATCATGAATGCATTTCATTGGAAATAAATGATAAGCAATTATTTGCTTGTTGCAAATAAGATAAACATGTCACCTTTTTGCACTTTCTCATGTACTTAATCCCTGAATATCTTTTAAGGACTACTCAAATCACTGAAAGAAGTCAAGCCTAAAAAAGAGTAAAAAGAGTAAAGCATTCCATTAGAACAAATCTTACACATTTTAAACAATCCAGGATTTAAAGAGGGGCAGTCAATGTAACCAAAAAACAATGTTGCGAGTTGTGACAATGCGACATTGACACAGATATGTATACCTATTTTGGACATTGACAGCAGTGTTTTTTTTTTTTTTTCCTGGGACAAGGAAATAAGTAGAAACAAGGTCCTGGAAAACCCACCACTCACACATGTCTGTACAGATGTATAATGACATATGAAAGTTTGTCTTATTAGAAATAACTCATATAAGGTTAATTTGGAACCAAGAATACGTAACGTATCCTAATAAAAACACAAGCTGATAGACATCCACAGTTATCGCCACATTGGTGTGCATAGTGTTTTTTTTTTTTTTTTTTTTTGGAGGAGAGAGCGTGATATTTCATCAATAGACATTTTACCAAAAAGTAAAGAAACTTCTCTGCCTTGGCATTTAATAATGGGTGTGAATAAGAGTATGTTTTTAAAACATATATTCTCTCTTGGTTCCATACACCATATACATAAGAAACAGGAAAATGTATTCTAGTAGCTAAACTATGACCTAAACAAAATGTATATAAATGCTGCCAGACATAAGAAGAAAATAGAACATCAACATGTGTTAGACATGGGTGTCAAATAATGCAGGTTTCTAGAATATACAAACATATAGATTTTGAAAATAATCAAAATGAAAGGAAACCCTGAACACTAATGAAGTATGGGTAGATAGAGGATTGGTTGATACTAAAAACTTCTATATGGAAAAAAAAAAAAAAGTTTCCCTATAACTAGTCAAGATCTTGAAGGATCCTTCCATGGTTGGGCTCAATAAACAAATGGTTTCGGATCACTAAACCATGGGCGCCACTTTTACAAGCTAAGGATCCGAATATTCTCCTGAGTTAATTAGTAAAACTCAAGATACTCTCTGGCAATATTTTTCTTTTCCTTTTTGATAAAATGAGAAAATATATACTAATGAACAGCTTGGATCTCGCACATATGTGACTTGAATCTCTGCCTCTTCCGTCTGCCTGCACACGAATCGCCTTAGCATTTCTCTATAGTTTTACTTGGACGTGGTAGTAGAAAGATCATCTAACTGAAATCCATATAGGCCTTGCCAGAAGACATAACTGAACTTGGGAAGCTTGATGAGATTTTTCAATCGGATGGATGCCAACAGGGACAAAAAGGTCACATTTGATGAGTTCAAATCTGCAGAGAGATAGTTCCTCCAAGATGTAGTCCTCTCCTCCTTGTGGCCATAGGTGAGAAAGCTCTGCAAAGACATGTCCATAAGATAGATGGTCACCAAGGATACTTAATAGGCCTGTTGAACATATATAACAAGCATTTTATTTTGGTTACAACTCACATTGGGTGTGGGCAACATTGCCATAGATTCAACTTTTCATGTACAAATAAGCTTTTTTACTTGTTCATAGGTTCATAGATGCTTCTATCCTTAGTGTTGGCATTCACCGGCTGTTGTTGCTTCTCATCTAAGGCATTCTAAGTGTCCGGTTCCTGCATGATGATATATCAACACTTGAACAACTTGGTGAGTCAGTTCAATATTAGATAAATATAAGAGAACTTACATATGTCATTAGAAAATGCAATTTGAATGGAAGTTCCTGGCATTAATGCTCCAATTGCAACCAAGCATGGAATATGAGAATAGGACAAAAAGATGAAGAGAGAATGCAATCGTTACCCAATGCAAGTCAAGAGAGCTTTCTTCAATGTGGAAAGATCTTTCTATGGTCATTCTCCCTCATGGGGATGCTGGCTGTCCTCAGTCAATCATTGCTTCCCTCTTTCGGCCCATTCCTTTAATATTAGAACAGAGAGATGGATGCCTGATGTAGCTCACCAACATCATATCATAGTTTTTGCTTATCATCATCTGCGTATACAATGCCTCATTTACGTCATCAGTAAAACTCAACCAAAACATTTTGGGAAACTAAGTATCTTCATAATAAAGAAAAATACAAGAAAAGAATGCCAATTTTTTTCATGGACGCCTTGGATGTGAATTAGGCAAACAATAGCAGTCTGATGGAATGTAAAAGGTAAGATTAAAATCTAGTGTTCAAACACATTGTAGAAAAGACAAGGAGAACCATGACTATACAAGGGTGCTACTGTGCTTCTTGCACTCAAAACAGGGGAACTTTCTCTCTTTTTTTTTTCTTTTTTTTTTTTTTTTTTTTTTTTCTTTTCTTTTTTTGGGGCATAAATATAACAAAGGAGTGATCAACTTCTTGTTATTTTTTTTTGGTTTACAAAGAAATGTTCTCTTATGAGTATAGAAACACCTAGCAAATATGTATCTGTATTATGTTTCATAAACAGCCCATACAATGAATACAATTAGATGAATACTGCTTGAGGTGCACAGGAAGCAGAGCATGACAGGTAAAGGCACACTATGCTAATGCTCAAGCCCAAAAATCTTACTAGCCTACTATATAGGCAGGCCACACTTGTATGAGAAAAATGGACCATTGGAAAAATTACCAATGGTCCATATTCCATGTACATTCATGGCTTATCTGATGAGTCAACCAGCCTAATGTTCCCTACCAGATGAATGCCCATGTCTATGACACATACCCTAAGTTGGCATGTGTGCTATGACCAACCTACATCCACACATGACTGGCCACTAAGTTAACTGCATAAACAAGAAAAAAAAAAAAAGAAATAATAAGACATTTAACCTTATTTAGGAGAAAAGTTATGGCTCCATAAAAAGCAATACAACAAAATAGTGTTGATGTATCTATGAAAATATTTTACTCATGAAGGAAAAGGAATTTTGGGAGCAGACTGAACCTTTAGCATTGTTCATTTTGCCTTTATTGTTATGAGTGGGAGGAGAGGAAAGCTTCATGGAAGAATGATGCAGCTCACTCACATCTTTGGACTGTCATGTAGATCAACACTAGTTCAGGGGTCCCTCAGGGTCCCTCCTGATCTCTCCTCCTTTCCCCTCCCCTAAGCTGCATGCCCAGTTTATAGCATCGTTCTTTCTTCAAAAAAATTCAAGTTATCTTGCCAAAATAAATAAGAATATTCAGTAGTAGACATGTACCATCAGAACCAAAGTCAGATAATGCTAAGGACTATCCCTCCATTCATAAGGTCAATGTATTATAATAGATATGTTAAATGATAAATGCATCACTATGGCTAAAAACTGTAACAAGTTGTGAAGAAGAAAGGATAAAGATGTCAGCCAAGCATGAAGCCTCTGTTAACAAACAACAAAAACCATGCATGTATTTGATGTTGATCAAGGCCCACATGCCAAATTAACCTCTTTTTTTTTTTCATTTTAATTGTGCATTAGATATCCACCAACCAGCCACTTAGGACATCAGACATCAGTTCCATATAGCTTATGGTTTATCACACATCTAAAGTAGGGCCTACAATTTGGATGATTTGATTTTGAGTCATACATGCATAAGAACCATCACACTCGTACTATATTATGACCATTTTTCTCACAAAACAAACCCAAGTGACAAATAGCATATACAATTGTAAGCATAGTTCTAAAGGCAGTATTTGGTAAAATCATATATTATAAAGCAAAGATAAGGATGAACAAGAAGTGATGCTTACAATTGGATGGCTATCCAATCTGAATATCTGGGATGTGTACTATCTTGTGCCAATCGTCACCTTTCTCCTTCTCACGTCGCCTCTATAAATGGGGACAGCCATAGATTTGTAGACATTCAAAGTTTATTAAGTTGCAACCTGGATGGAAAACACTCCTCTTACATTGGTTGCACCACATTTGTAACAAAAAAAAAAAAAAAATGAAAAGTTTGCAAAGAAAATAACTATTGATTGACATTCAATGTAAGCTTGTCGCTCACCTGAAAAGCAGGCCGGCCTGATTTTTAGTTCAACCACCACCAGCTGCCCTTTGCTCGTTCTCCTACAACTGTAGAAGGATAGCACATGTGCTGCTACGCCCCTTCTCCATCTCATTTGTTTGAGTCCTACTTGCATTCCTTGATTAAATTATGGTATTTAAATGTTCTGATTGCCAAATAAATCAGCCAATCATAGAAAGCAATTCAGTAACCATACAATGCATCTAATATAAAAGGACCTAGTTGACAATGCTATAACAGAATTTATATGGCATCTACAGGTTTTCAATTTGCATAAATGGACCCATAGTTCCTTGGAATTTACTTCATTATATAGGTATGTATAATCAAGATAAGTGTATTATTGAATAATAACATCCTTCAATGTATGATTGTAGAGCATGCAATTTTGGATCATCCAACAACCTATACAAGGATCATCTGCTTGCCTGTTTGGATTGGTGGAATCGAAAAATTACGTGTGGAAAAGGAGTTTTTTGCTTATGTGATGTTTTCTGCTGTTGAGAAATTATTTTCCTTTCCACAATTTTCCTCAAAAAAGGTATTTTCTTTTTCCTCCAAAAACCTTGATAATCCAATTTTCCATACTTTCTAAGAAACAATATCATTTTTAGACCATTGATCATTTTGCATTTCCTTAAAAATCATAGAGATTAAAAGAAACAACCTTTTCATAATTCTTTTACGGGTGTTTCCCTATTTACATTTTCATGAGATGTGACATTTTCCTTTTGGAAATTATATTTTAGATTCCACCAATTCAAACAGGTCATAAAATACATATTCTACCTATAAAACCATGATTGACCTACATGATAATATGATCAATTCATATAAAAATAAAAAATAGTGAATTCAAGCATTGTAGAACTTGCATGTGTGTGTATTATATCGAGCGTGTGAAATAGATGAATCCCACCATAATGTTCTACAAACAATAAATCATGCTGATACAATCATTTAAGTGGGCCACACACAAGAATGTAACTATTGGACGAGTTGGATGTGATCTGTAGGAATGGATTAGGTGTTACCTGGGTAACATTTTATTGGGTGTTACCCTTGCCATGTGGGGCCCAACTTGATGAATACATTGTATATCCACGCTGCCTGTCTGTTGTTTCATCTCATTTTAGGACCTCGTCCCAAAATTTAAGTAGATCCAATTCTCTTCTGGACCACACCACTGGAAAAAGTGGCGAATGACCATTAAAAACTTATTGCAGGCTACAAAAGTTTTGGATCAATCTGATATTTGTATTTTCCCTTCATCCAAGTCTGATTGACCTTAACAACAGGTTGGATTGAAAATAAACATTACGGATCTGCTTATGTGGGCTTGGGAAGTTTTTGATGGTGGGTGTTCAATCACCACTGTTTCCTGTGGTGTGGTCTACCTGAGATTTGGATCTAGTTAATTTTTTGGAAAGAATCCTAAAATATGCTGGAAAAATGGATGGATAGATTGGATATATAACACATTATGAAGGTGGGCCCCACACCAAGGGTAACAGACCCATTAAGTTGTTATCCGGGTAACACCTAATCCGCGGCTAACAAAGATAGGGTTGAGTGAATCAAGTAGTACTTACAATTGGAAGAAGAGGTAGGAAGGAGAGCGTTGATGCATTTCCTCTTCAACTCCCGCAGACGTCAACACCATTCGCCTTCTCTCCGGGATTGATATGTGGCAAATACAGTTTCAATATATGGGATGTGTGATATGTAGTGCTAATCCTCGCCTTTCTCCTTCTCGCATCGCTTCTCTAATTGGGGACACCATATGATTGTTAGACGTTGGAGATTTGTTAGGAGTTGCAACCCTGATGGCAAACACGTCAATTTCTCACAACCCATAAACTCCAAACGTCGAAGGGAGGAGAGGTTTCCTATCCACTCCGGCAAAGCCGTCGAAGGGAGGAGAGGTTTACATGCATCACTATGGCTGAAAAATGTAAAAGTTGTGGAGAAGAAAGGATAAAGACGTCAGCCAAGTATGAAATCTTTGTTAACAAACAACAAAAACCATGGATGTATTTGATGTTTATCAAGTCCCACATGCCAAACTGACTACCTTTTCATTCGAATTGTGCGTTAGATGTCCACCAACCAGCCACTTTGGACATCAGTTCTGTAATAGTGTTTTTTTAATAACCTATCCAAAGTAGGGCCTACAATTTGGACTATTGAATTATGCATAAGAACCATTACACTCGTACTATAGTATGACCATTTTTCTCATAAAACAATCCCAATTGACAAATAACATCCATATTTTGAAGCATAGTTCTAAAACTCGCTAACTTCAATTGAAACTCAACCGAGCCTCAGGTGGCTTGAACTGAATTGATAGGAACTCAGTTTCAGAAGTGGCTTGGTTCCAACTCACTCTCAAAGAGACTCATTGAGTCAACCGTTGACTTGATTGACTCAACGCGACTCATGATGACTTCAACTGAGTCACTCACCTTGTTAAAGAGTTTATTAAAAAGAATCTGGAAAGGCTGGTGCAAATCAGCCACTTGAGATCCCTTAACCTGCATCATATTCAGTGCCTAGCTCTTTGTTTTTAATCTGTTTTATATTTTTATTTACTAAACATAAGTATTATTTACTACCAATCTTAATATATATATATATATATATATATATATATATATATATATATATAGAGCGAAGTTGGTTTGAGTTTTTGAGTCAACTGGAACTGACTGAACATCGAGTCATGTTTTGGGATTTTAAACTATATTTTGAACAAGACATCCATTCTGCCATCCAAATGAAAATCCCTTTTGTGGAATCCCCTTAGTTCTTGAATCCTGTTATTTGGCAGTGGCCCATCGAACTTAGTATTCCTGTCCCCGCTGCTTAATATGTATTCTGAAATAAATACAAAAAATGACATGTACTTGGGCACCCTGGCACACACGTTTAGCAAACCTCTAAATAAGAACTCAGTTAATGCGGACGTGTGGTTTTTTTTTTTTTTTTTTTTTCAATCATAAAAACCAAAAACATCAAAAGTAGGTGTAAATGATTTTAGACCTCTATCTGTCATTCTGTCCCTAGTTTTGTATACCATGGCCGAGATTAGATGATTTAAGATGTGTGGGCCATCTCATGGAGAGCTTGATCTTGTACACGTGCCATATTTGCAAGTGCAATGGCATGTCCACAAGCTCAGTTATAAACACGGGCGGGTTGTTGAACTTCATGATAGCAAAACCAATACAATAATTTACTTGTTTTAAATGCCATGGTGGGTTTTGATTAGTAAAAACTTAGTTTTTAACATTCTCATTTGCAGTCCCACCTTTCATTCTCCTAATCACAAAAACCAATAGCATAATCATTTAAAAAAATGGTTACGTATATGCTAGAATTAATTATTATTATTATTATTATTTTCTTTTAAATCACAAAAACCAATAGCATAATCATTTAACAAAAATTCCAATGAATCAAAATAATTTATTTTTGTCTATCTATTTCATTTTTTAAAATATCGGCAATGAAATACCATTAAACAATAGAAAGGAAAGAAAGAAACAAAATCCATCAAGACAATGGTTAGGAATCCCCAATACAGAGAGAAGATGAAATTACAAAAATACCCTCATATTTTCTTTAATAAGTAGTGAAACTTGATACTTGTAGGGCCAATGTATTATGTGTATAACATTCAAACCGTCCAACGTATGCACCACACCATGGTGATAACTTAACCAAAATATCAGGTCAATCAGATTAGTAGATAGGCTACACTTAAATTGGAAATTTTGAATGGTGTACATTATTTTTTATGGATTAAACCACCTTATGATTAGATTTTTCAAGTTTTTCTTTAGTCTAATAATAATGTTAGTGTGCAAATGTTGGACAAGTTGGATGTGAGACACATACCACGTGGACCCTGCAATATTGTAATTTATCCTCTTAAAAAGCATTTCCCGAGAATAAATATAAGCTTGATCCGAAGCTTTTGTGGCCTCTAAGAAGTTTTTAATTGTGGGCATTTAAAGACCACTATTTCCTTGGTCCACCAGAGATTTGGAGATGACTTAATTTTTGAATCATGCCATAAAATGATATGGCAAATAAATCCATAGAGCACTGACCAATAGCCCCTTGCTACCACCAGCTTTCAACAATAAACACCTCATAAATATGGTATTTACATTTAAGTAATTGAGTTATATCATTAAGGATGGGCATTTTTGTCATATGATGAAAAACATGAAATAAGGTACCCCTTGAGAAATGCCTAGATTAGTGAGGTAGTTTAATGCGAGTACTAATATGTAAATAGAGTCCTAATATTTTAGTATTTTATAAAATTCCCAAACATATCATTAGTAAAGAGCTTTCCAGTAAAAAACCCCAAATTATAAAGCAAAGATAAGTTTTAAGTGAAAAGTGGTACTTACAAACCTAAATGGGGACAGCCTTGTAAAGGTCGATACATGGGATGTGCGATATGTAGTGCCAATCCTCGCCTTTCTCCTTCTCGCATCGCTTCTCTAGCTGGGGACAGTGTATGATTGATAGACGTTGGAGATTTGTTAGGAGTTGCAACCCTGATGGCAAACACTCCAATTTACGACAACTCTGAATTTCCAAAAATCGAAGCGATGACAGGTTTCCTATCCACTCCGGCAGAGCTGTTAGACTTTGCCAATTCCAGATTTTTAGAATTGGGAGGTTTGTTAGGAGTTGCAACCATGATGGCAAACACGTCAATTTATCACAACCATGAATCTCCAAACTTCGAAGCGAGGACAGGTTTCCTATCCACTCCGACATAGTCATTGTCCAACCACCGATTTCTAGCTCTTCCAGTGTTGTGACATGTTGTAGCCCTTCCGGCAAACATGTCAACTTCTGACAGCTCCTGATGGTGAGTCTTCGAAGGGAAGTAAGGTGTTGCATACCCTCTGGAAAATATGCCAGCTCTGGACATCTATTAATGTGCAAGTGTTGTAAGGCAGTGAGGTGTTGCAGTCCCCCTATCAAACTCGTTAAGCTTTCACACGACGTGATTAATAGTTGTTGAAGAGAGCTCAAGCCTTGTAGTCTCAAGGACGTTAGACCATTGCACCCATCAATCCACAGCTGACGGAGAGAGGTGAGGTTTTGTAACTCCTCTGGCAAAGATACCAACATACTGCAGCCCCAAATATCCAGAGACTCGAGAGCAGAAAGGTTTCCAAACAACCCATCTGGCAGCGACCTTAGCTCCTTGAAACCTTCAACCTTGAGGGAGGAAAGTGAGGATAGGTTTGCCACTGAACCTAACAACATCTCATTACCATCCTTCAATTCCAATCTTTTTAGAGATGGAAGGCATGGAAGCATTGTTAACTTTGGACATCCCGAGACAGTTAATTTGACAAGGTGAGGGAGTAGTACTTCTCTTCCATTGAATACTGACCACTCTAAATTAGGCATATCTATCAAGCTGAGTTCTTTCAGTGACTGAAATCCCTCTGTAACATCATCACCGCCAGAGAAATGGTTGTCCATAGATTTCAAAGCATCCATTCCTCGTATCACAAGAACTTTAATGAATGGTGAGTGGCTGACCAGGGGGAGCTGTTCGCATCTTCTGCAATTAATCACTGAAACTTCAATCAGATTTGGAAGAAATGAAGAACTCATCCAATCTGGAAATCTGACACCTATATACTCTTCCACAGTCAACCTTTTGAGATTTGGATGTGGTCGGAGACCTTCAAGGGTTTGCTCCACGTTTCCTTTCAACTGAAGATCAATATCCCGACCCCATGAAAAGTGTAACTCACAAAGGTTCGGCTTATCCTTCAAGTTTGCTACCTGGGCATCTGCTGCACACATCACATTCTCGAGGTTTCGAATAGTCAATTCTCCTCCAAGGTTTAGACCTTGCAGCTCTCTTATACCACATCCACTATCCTTACCAACTACGAATATTGGCAAGGTCTGAAGGAACTTTAATTCTCCCATATTAGCTGGCGTATGGGTCAATCGATGACAGAAATCAATTTCAAGATGTCTTAGGCTAGTCATTTTGCTCATGTCCCTGGGTAACTCTAGGAGAATATAACACTCCGATAGTTTCAAGGTTTGCAAATGGTGAAGTGTGCAAATGGATTCAGGAAGGGCTCGTATTTGAGTAATAGACAGCTCGAGATATCTTAAGTGCTTCAACCTGCTGATTGAAACCAACATCTCCATGGTGACATTCACATCGTTTAAATCTAGCACACGTAAGAACATAAAATGTACCAAAACATTATGAGGAATGCTGAAATACTGATTTCCAAGCACAAGCAGCGTTCGCAAATGGTTTGCTCTCCTTGAGGGCTTTGGGTCCGTTAGGACACATATGTTATACCCGCACTCAAACAACAAACGACGAGATATGTTTGGGATACTCATTGAATTCTTGACCTGCACAATCGAGCATTCATTTCCAGCAACAGAGCATGCAAGATCATGCACAAGGTCATGCATCATGCAGCTTACTATATTCCCATCTTCATTTTTCCGAACATCCTGAAAGAAGGACCGCCATAATAGATTATTGAAATACTCTCCACCGACATCTTCCATTTGTTTTCTACTGCCCGATGATTTAATAAAACCTTCTGCCATCCATAGTCGGATCAGCTTCTCCTTCTTGATTATATGATCTTTCGGAAATATTGAGCAGTATTGAAAGCATTGCTTCAAATGTGGTGGAAGATGATAATAACTCAACCTCAAAGCAGGTAAAATGTGATTATCTTCTTCAGGTAGATTCCAAATGTCACTTTCTTTGACAAACAACCACTCCCTTTCCTCTGTTTTGAAGTGCATCAAGCTTCCGAGCGCCTTCGCCGCCAAAGGGACGCCCCCACACTTCTTCACAATTTCTTTTCCAAGCATTATAAGGTTTGGATGTTCTTGTCTTCCATGCCCAAACACCCGCTGCTTGAACAGAGACCAACAATCATCGTCTGATAATCTCCGCAAATGGTGCGGAGGGAGAGTGCCCATGATTAAAGCAACTTTTTCAATACGGGTAGTTACTATGATTTTACTACCCCTTGCACCTCCTCTGAGAAATTGTTTCAACCGATGCCATTTCTCGGGATTTTCATCCCATACATCATCCAACACAAGTAAAAACTTCTTCCCACTCAGCTTTTCTCGGAGGCGACGCTGCAGTAAATCCACATCTAGGAGATCACATTTGCTGTCCGCAGCAGATTCTAAAATTGCTTTTGTTAGCCTCCGCACATCGAAATCATCTGACACACAAACCCACATTCTTAGATCGAAATGCCTCTCCACCCTCGCATCATTGTATGCTAGCTGAGCAACTGTTGTCTTTCCAAGGCCCCCCATACCGACAATAGGAATGACCATAATATCCTCTATGTAATCCTCATTAATCAGTAATTCCATTACCCTTCTTTTATCTTTTTCCCTTCCATAAACATCTGATTCGATTACAAATGAGTCAGTTGGTTCTCGGCCTTTAATATCCGACACCCGTTCTCCGCCTATCAAATGGAATTTAGACCTCTCCTCAGCAATTGCATCTAATCTCTGTTCTATCTCCTTTATCTTATCTGCCATATTTGAACGGGATACCAGTGGGTTTGATGATGAAAAGAAATGACATGCCTTCGTAATGCAATCCCCAATTTCCACTTTTCTGCGTTTAGCTTCCACTTTTGCTTCTGCTTCCGCTTCCGCTTCCGCTTTGATTGTGAACTCATCCAATATGTCATCTGCATCATAAACCACGTCTTTAAGCTTTCCCAGCCAATTCTGTAGCGCCTTGCTCTTTACTAGCTGCTCCTCCACATCTTCAAGCACGGCTTGTATCGTCGATAACTTGCTTCTTAGATTTTCCATCTCCTTGTGAACACCCCACAACAGTTCACACTGTTCTAGGATTGGCGATGCTAGTTTTTCAATAACTAGTTGAAGAAAGCCGGATACAACTGCTTCTGCCATTCCTTGTTCCTAACAAGGAAATCACAAGAAAAAAAAAAATTAGAGATGTTCAAAGTAAGGGAAAGAGAAGGATCTCAAGATCACATACAAGATTATCCACCTCTATCATTGCCTATATATGTATTCTCACACATCCACTCGTTTGAAGGGAGGCCATTTTCCCACTATGGAAGGAAAACAGAGTTAAACTCAAACATGGCACCATCTATCTTCATTGTGCCCACATGTTCTACCATTCTATCTTTTCTTGTACCCTCACATGTGCAAAGCATCCTACATGTGTTAATGTGGCACATGTTCTGCAATTCCATCTTCTCTTGCAGCCCACATGTACAAAGCATCCCACTGTTCCACAATTCCATCTTCTCTTGCAGCTCACATGTACAAAGCATCCCACATCTACTAATGTGCCACTATGTGTCACTATCCATCTTTTCTTGCGCCCTATATGTGCTAATGTGCCACATGTACCATCGTTCATCTTCTTTGGCGCCACACATGTGCAAAGCACCCATATGCATCAATGTGCCACACCTACCATAGTCCATTTTCAATACCTTCATATGTGCCTCATGTGCCAATGTGTACAAGTTCTCAAAGGACCCACGTGTCAAATGTGCGAATGCATGTCTTCTGCTACATGTGCCACCATACAACCTCAAGCACCTCATATGTGCCACATGTGCCATATTGAAGCTTCAATGCTCACATATGCCACATTTGCCACATGTTTATTATCCATCTTCAAGTATCCCACATGCACTAATCATTGCTATGATTTAGCTCCAAGCATTACAAACCACAATGTTGCATATCTAGGGGGCATTTGGATGGTAAGTAACTTTAGACAAGCAACTTTTTTTAGTTTCTACTTTTTCAGTAGATAAGTACTCTTGGTAAACGGCATACTTATCAACCAAAAATTAGAAAATCATGTTTGGCTTCGAACATCATAAGTAATTATCCCTCAAGTGTATTTGATCCTCACATCCATCGTCCATCATGTGGGGCCAACCTTTAACGTAGACCATTCATTGTGTGGGTCCCACCTTTGATGTGGCCCATTTATCATTAGGGGATGGCCTTTAGGGGCGTTTGGATTATAAGCTACTTAAGATAAGCTACTTATTCCTCAAGTAGCTTAATTTGGTTTCTGCTTGTTAAGATGAAGTGATTAAGTAACATTAAGTAAAAATGTTACATATAATTGATCGTTTGACGTACTTATCTATTGTTGTAAGTAGAAAAAGTAGCTTATTTGATGGTATCCAAATGGGCCCTTAATGTGCACCGTTCGTTATAGGGCCCACCTCTAATGTGGGTTGTCCATCATGCAGGCCCCGCCTTGGATATGGGCCACTCATCATTAGGGTCGAGCTTTGATGTGGATCATCCATCATGTGAGACCCACCTTGATGTGGATCATCCATCATGCGGGGCCCATCATTATTAATTAGCCATCATGTGGAGCCCACCTTTGATGTGGATTATCTGTCATGTGGGCCCCACCTTCAATGTGGTTGCCAATCATGCAGGGCTCACCTTGGATATTGGACATTCATCGTTACGGGCCGACCTTTGTCCATCATGTGGAGCTAGCTTGAATGTCCACTGCACATCATGTGGATCCCACCTTTGATGTGGACCGTCCATTATGTAAGTTCCACCTTTGAAGTGAGTCGTCTATCAAGCCAACCCACTTTGGATGTGGGTTATTTATCACAATGGGCTGACCTTTGATGTGGACCATCCATTAAGTGGGCCCACATCAATATGGGGTCATCTAACATATGGGGCCCACTTGTTTACAACCATCATGGCATGTCCACACATAGAGGTGTACACGAGTCGAGCTTGGAACAACTCGACTCGACTCGGCCACTAGTTGAACCTATCTCGAACTCGGCTCTACTCGATCATCAAGCTTGACTGGCCAACTCAGCTCAGTTTGGTCAGTAGCTAGGCCAGTTCGAGCCAAGATCGAGCCTCTGCAGCATTTTCTCAAACACATGGAATGCACCTTCAAATTCTCATAGAATGTAAAGCAGCAGCATTGATTTACAGGTATTTCATCAAACACTCAGTAGGCAACATAAAAATCAGGGTATTTGTTTCATATCCATACTGATGTAGAGCGGGTCGTGGACAGTTTCATGGCCAAGATGGATCAGAAAAGGCCCGGTCGACGACATAAGTGATCCAAACCGTTAGACCTTAAATCAGGTGTATCTCGCAATCCGTAATGAGTTATTTAAACGTACCAAGTATGATTTTGGGGTAGGACGAGCTACTTTAGCCACCCAACCCTGCCATGTTGGGTTATGCAAGCGAATTCGTGAAATACTGCCAGATCGACGGTCAAATTTCTGTTTTTACTATTTATAGTAAGTTTTAGTTTAAGTATAACTCTTCATCCATTGGGCATTAGGAGTTGCGCCCTATATGAAAAGTGCTTAGAATAATTAGGAGAACGTCGTGGTTCGGCCAAATAGGACACTTAGTATTTTTGGCCAAAAACCTTGCGCACTAGTAGACATCACGACCGTCTATAAATAGTAAGTTTACTATTTATAGTGAGTTGCGAATTCTAGGAGTTTTAGTTTAGCATGATTTCAAAATTTCTTCCTTTGCTTAGTATCCTTATTTAAAGGGTTGTGAACTCATTTATTTTATTCATCAATCAAATAACAAATTTTGTAGAATTTCTTTTCTATTTTCTTATTTTTTCCTCATAGATTCGATAAGTCTTTGTGAGGAGTCCAGAGAATCTTCATGGATTCGAAGTAGTTATCATTGAGGAAGACGGTGATCGACCTCATCACATTCATCCCTACGTCAATTGGTATCAGAGCGAAGACTCCCCTCGGGCTGATGGCAAACAATGAAAGTATGAACCAAAATTTGATGGACGGTGATCTAAAGATTCGTTATCTTTCGAAAAGAATGAAAACTTTCCACCGAGAGAGTCAGTTGACCATGCAAGGGTTGCATGCAACCTTCAACCGTATTGCGGATGCGGTAATTTCACCCCGAGCTCAAAGCAATGCTCAACCACCTGTGATCGCTATACGAAACAACCCCAATTTCTGCAGAGCACCATCAGATGATAGTATATCGCAAGCTACAACTTTGATCGTGAGGAAGCGGTTATATATGCCAAAGGAAGAAATAGAATTATAGCAAGATAACATCTTTCGAACGAGGTGGACTATAAGCCAAAAAGTTTGTAATGCGATCATCGATGTCAGCAGCAGTGAGAATCTCGTGTCGAAAATAATGGTGGAAAAGCTGCAACTGAAAACAGAAAAGTATCCATCTCCATACACGATTGGATGGATCAAGGAGGTCAACAAAACAGAGGTAACTGAACAATGCACTGTCTCATTTTCAATTGGTAAAAATTATAAGAATCAAGTACTTTGTGACGTAGTCAACATGAAAGTTTGTCATATGTTACTTGGTCGACCATGGAAAAATAATATTGATACTATTTCTACACATAAAGGTCGGAATAACGCATTCTTTACTAACAACAGTAGAAAGATTAGCCTCGTCCCTATGGGAACAAAGAACCAACCCAAGACTTCTAAAGCTGAGGTACAGTCTCTCATAACTGAACAGGATTTTGTTAAACTATCTGAGGAAATAAGAGATATATATGCATTAGTTGAAAAGAAAGAATATATGGAGCCTGTGAACATCCTAAGGAATATAAAGCCAGTGTTAAAGGAGTTCAAGACGATTGTGCTCGATGAACTCCCTAATAAATTGCCTCTCATACGAGATATATAAAACCACATAGATCTTGTCACAATGATAAGTCTACCTAATTGCCCACATTGTTAGAAAGAATGTGAGATCTTAAAGGTAGAAATGAAAGAACTAATCGATACTAGTCAAGTCAAGGAAAGTATGAGTACATGTATTGTATCAACTCAAGAGCCTATTGTCATGTACAAGAAAATGACTAATAAACATCGGCGTCAGAAGTTATCTTAGAATCATAAGCCAAGTCCCTTGAGTAACTCAAGGACGAGTTTTTTTTTCAAGTGGAGGTCTGATGTAGAACATGTCACAAATACGTTTCTAGCATGGTTGGGGCAAAAGAAGGTGGACTGTAAATTGACTGTAACTTTTGATCCGGGTATCGTTACGAGGTGTGCAACCTATCAATCTTTACTGAAACGAGTCATTCGAGGTGAATTGACCCACAACGTGGGTCACATCTGTCTGTTTCATAAAAAAACGTGCACTTGTAGCTCAAAAATGAATTTATAGGGAAAAATTACTATTTTTAGTAATTCCAATTTTTTAAAATTTTTTTCCTATTTTTAGAGTTTTAGAAATAACTTGTAATTATGCTGGACTCTTCTAGCAAAAGTTTATTTAGAATTTTTATTTTTAGAAATTAGGCTTAAGAAGAGTTTTATTAGAATTAGGATTTTTATTATATTTAGAATTTTGCTATTTTTGGTAATTATGAATTTTGGTTTATTTTTTCTTTATTAATGTTGTAAGGAGACATATTAGAAGATTCATCAATCAAATTACGAATTTTATAGAATTTGTTTCTATTTTTCTTGCTTTTTCCCCGTGGATTCGAGAAGTCTTTGTCAGGAGTCCAGAGAAGCTCCGTGGATTTAGAGTAGTTATCCTTGAGGAAGATGGTGATTGACCTCATCACGTTCATACCTGCGTCACATACCTTCCTCGCCACCAACCGATGCTTCTTTGAGTCATTTCATTAAACACTTGTTGAACAACATCAATATCAAAATAACAGAGTCACTAAACTGGTTCGATCCGAGTTCGATTCGATTTGAGCTGAATCAAGCTCAAGCAAGCTCGAACTCGGCTCAAAATTTTTTCGAGCTCAAAAAATCAGCTCGACTCGGCTCGAACTCAGTTTTGAACTGAGTCGAATTGAGCTTTTTCGAGTTGAGTCAAGCGAGCTAACCGAGGTACCGAGGTTCGTGTACAGCTCTATCCACACATACCAATAAGATGTCACCATGTGTCGATGCTTCCTATTAAATGGTGGATGAAATTCTAGTCGCATACCAAGGATATCTTTTGCCCGACATCCTTCAGTGGCACGTTAGAATGGCATAAAATTGTATGCCTGTTTGTAGATAAAACACTGCGACGAATGACATGTAGCCCTTATACAAGTGGCATGTGTGATTGAAGCAGCGTGCCCGAGAAGTTTATAAAGACCGGTCGAGATAGTGATAATATCGCGAATTGGATATGCTCAACAAGGCTATCTTACATAATCTTGTTAAAATGAGAGATCCTCCTAGAGACGATTTGTGCTCTCGCGACGATTACGAAAGTTCGAGAAATGGTTTCTTCTCAAAGAAATCAAAGATACCATATATAAGGAATCCAGATATAATGAGATTGATCCCACAACGTCCGCAGATCTGTATAGTCATGCTAGCAAGGAGATCTAAAAACAGTTTTGTATTGTAACCTTGGAGACCTCATTGGCAAGTCTGGGATGATCAGAAAACAATGTGATCACCAAGGATCTTGGATCAACAAGAAAACTCACTGAGGGTTTGCTTCCTCCCGAGCTATATAAGGAGCACGTGATGAAGAACTCAGGAACCCAAGCCAAACATATTCTCTCATACATAGAGCAACGTTACTTATCTTAGTTGAGATTCCTCCACTTCTATCCAACTACGCTACGTAACGTCCAATGTTTAGGTTAGCTTAGATTGTTACTGTGTAGCGGCATCACTACAGTACAGTTAGGAGTGGTATAAATATTCACGATGTTCACTCCCCAAGTGCAAGGTTGTGATGTAGTAATAAACTCGGTAAGACCGAGGTCGAATCCCAAAAGACTGATACTTGTACGTTATTTGAAATTAAGTAGAACTAGAACTAGGCTAAGATGAAAACTAAATCGAATGAATTCAAGAGAATAATGGTGAAATAATTATCTAAAACTTATAGAAATCAGAGAAAGGAAACTAGAGATTCAGAGGATCCACTTGTAGAGATCAGAGAGATCTTATGCCTGCTTGAAGGACTCAATTGGACTTAGAGTCCCATCTTCATCCAGTTGAAGAATGTAAACATGGAAATCAAACTGAACTTGATATAGTTTTCAAAGAGATGAAAATTATATGAATTAGAATGGATTCCATCACCACACCATACCCATGAGACAAAGTAAACAACAAAATTAAACTAATTACTAACCAATCAACAATGTATGAAGGTTAGGAAGGGTACCGTCATCCGACCATGCCCAGGAGACTATGGTGAACAATAGGGCTTCATGACGTCATAAACATAAAAAGGAAAGGAACATGCTCAAAGCTATCCCAAACCAATTGTAATTTTAGTCACAACAGACCATTAAAACTAAAAACATTCCCTTAATTAAACCAAAATCAACATCAGTTCAGTATAAACAAAAGGCATAAGCTAAAAGTCTCCCATCACGTTACAAGCTTCACCTCTTAGCCCTATCTAAGAGGTTTAGCCTGACATGGGTGGTGATGAGGCTAAAATCCCTTAGAAAAAGAAAGCATAAAAGCAAGACAAAAATTAACAAAGAAAAGAAACATTGTGAAGACGTTCTCCACCCTCTCTCTCTTGTGCAAACGGTTCCTAGAAAGTTGAATCCCTTGCCCCTGACTCTTCTCCTCTTTTTTATAGGAGGCTAAGTCAGTCTCCAACCTTGTTTACGCTGAGAAAGAGGCGGCAACTCTTACACACCCCCTGTTACGCAGCCACGCTCGCAGTTTCGCGTGAAAGGCTGACAAACTGCTTCCACTGGACCCCCTAGCATCCCTCAAAGGTTGATACAACAGTGTCCCTTTGGACGGTTTTGGACGTACGTCACGATGGACGGTCTGGATCATCAGTCTGATCCTAACCCTGATCGGCAAACGGCCCACAGCAACCGCGTTTCACGGACACAGAACGTGCAGCGTAAATCAGATGGTGCTGATGCTTGGTGGGACCCGTGATTGAAGTCCGTAGAGAAATCCACGCTGTCCACCGAATTCCTCTCGGAATTTCAGTCAGAAAAGTATGGTTTTGGATCGCCCTTGATGCGGCCCACTTGGTTGATCTTGCGGCAACGATTCTGCCGTTGGAATGGTTGGGACACCGTTCTTGCTATCTTCTTAAACTTTTGACACCTAGGTGCTAGTAATAGGGACCCTGAAATTCTAACTGACGGTTCGGATTGGACTTTAGAACCGTGATGATGGCCCACAAGTGAGGACTGCAGGTCCCTGTTCTTGATTTCGCAGCGAGTCGCGTGAAGAGCTCGGTCAGTGAGCATTGACTGCGACGCGGATTTCCTGCGAAAGCCTTTCGCAGGAAGTTCCTGCGCAAGATTCTGTGTGGGGCTCACTACAATGTTTGTGAGAAAGCCACTCCGTTTATTTGTTTTTCGAGTTCATTTTAGTACATGCGACCAAAAATGAGGAGGATCAAAAACTCAAGTGGGCCACACGAGAGGAAACAGTGGGAATTTAGTGACCACCGTTGATACATTTATATGGCCACAAAAGTTTTGTATCGGTTTAATTTCTTGGCCTTTTCACTTCATCTCGGTGAAAATGACCTTATAAACGGTTTGGATGGAATATAAACATCAAGGTGAATCCTGGGAAGGTTTCAACAGTAGGAATTCCTTTCCCCGCTGTTTCATATAGTATGGTTCACTTGAGTTTTGGATCCTAATCATTTTCGGTCTCATGTCCTAAAATGAGCTCAAAAAACGGATGAACGGGTTGAATTTCTAACAAACATCACAGTGGGCCCCATCCAAAATCCTTGCGCAGGAACTTCCTGCGAAAGGCTTTCGCAGGAAATCCGCGTCCCATTGACTGCGATTTGCTGGTGCGGTACACTCCAGGTGCACACCTGCAGTGTACACCATCATCATGACGTGAGGTCCACCTTGATTTTTTTAAGAAATCCGTTCTGTCCATCTGTTCTATCATGTCATTTTAGGTGTTGATTCCAAAAATTGAGGCAAATCCAGAGATTAAGTGGGCCCAAAATTGATGGTTGATGGGCTGATCTGTCCGTTGGGCAATTTTGATAGGGATCCAATAGCTGAAATTTTATGTGTATGGTTAATTTATGGTCCTCGGGCCATGTATGAAGTTTCGAGTAGAACGGATGGTGGAAACCCTGTGATCTTGCATTCTGGACGAATTTCGGGCCACTTTAACGTGAAATACTGGATTTTCTTGAATCCTAGGCGTGTAAATTCTTCGATCTCGGTCCTATGGAGTCCATTCCTTGCCTTGGTGACTTCAAAGCATTAATTTCATGCTTTTAGTACCCTTTTTTAGTACAAGCTTCTAAATTCACCTTGCAGCACAAACACGATTAAAACAGGGCATTAAGCGGCATCATGTTCGTAAATTCAGGCAATAATTGGGGTCTAACATGCAATATTTGGCCATCAACACACGACCTCCTGTCATTGGATTCCCAATCAATTGAGTCCTTACTTAGAAGATCAAACCATCGGTCATATCCTATTGACCACTTAATTTTTTATTCACACAAGCGATCGCATGTATTTATCTTTTGTTTCTCTGATTTTATTGTTCATTTGCTGATTGTACTAAGCTTCAAATATAGATTAATAAAGTCAGCATTGTTAGCCTTTAGTTCTAATGTTTTCTATCCATCATTGTTCTATTAAAAAATACAATGCCTACTATCACCATTGAGAGAAAAATACTTAATGCAAGGCAAAAAGAATCCATTCACAAGGATAAACCCCTACCCTTTTAAATTGCCTGATTGCTATAGCAATTGGTGGATGAGAAGGTGCCTAATTCCATGAATTCATGAAATTTAATTGGTATGTCCTAGCGTTGGGGTCACTAGTGTTCAATCAAACTCAAATCGAGTATGACTATGGCACACCTATGCTAACCTAACCACACACGTTTAACCAAATACGGGCCTTCGTTAACATGTGTGGCCTTATGTTTGATTGAATTATGAGAAACATATTTTTTGACACGTTTGCTGGGACATGGTATACTATCTTTAGTATATCTCAAAAGAGCAAGATGCCTTTGAAATCGAAAAAGGATAGTTCTATCCCTTACACTATAGAAGAGCCATAAGACAAAGGACGGTGCATTGAACCGTCGAAGTGGACGCAAAATTCTCTTCTCAACTAGTTTTCAAAGATGTCGCTATGCGCGAAGCAAGGAGACATATGGTAGATAGCAGAGGGCAATCAGATACAAGTAGAGACATTCGAAAGGGTAGTCGAAAGTTTCTTTAAGTGGCTTTTGACATCATGAATATTCTACCTATTCCCAATCTCCCTTTGGATTTGAAAGCAGAACAACCGACCAAGCTCCCTAGAAGGGTTAGCTAGACCGAACTCCAAAGTCGTCCTATACCACAACCATCGGTGGCGAGAAGAATCGGCCGAAATGACCGACCTTACAGCCAATCAAAATTCGTTGCCCAAAACCTATATATATCTAAGGGGCAACTCCAAGCATGCATCGATAATCTTGGGGGAAGCTGGCCACCTGGCCAATGCTGCACAATTACTACCCGACGACCAAGAACCAAGGGGAGCAACCTCTAATCGCACTGACCATTTAGCAAGGTTACCAAAGGGTTGAGATGCCCGGGAGCAACCTCTGATCACACCAACCATTTAACAAGGCTACAGAGGGTTGAGATACCCGGGAGCAACCTCCGATCCCACCACCTCCTCGACAATTGATCAAGTGATACAAAAGCCATACCTTGCGTTGCTGCAACAACTACTCTCGGCCAGGACAATGACAAAGGATTCATTTAGGAGTACAACATCCATCCGAACAGTTGGTGAATTGCCTGACCAGTGTACAAGAAATCCTATCCTAACTGGGTATATTAATACTTTGAGTTACCAAGAGGATTCAGGTTCCCTGAGTTTATCCTATTCTTCGAAGAGGGTGAGACTTCCACTTCACCCAATGTGGTAAAGTATTGCATTATGATTTCTTGAAATTGAGGATGTTCGGGAATTCCCTGATGGGAGTAGCCTTTACGTGGTACATAAACCTCCTAGCCAATTCAATCCAAACCTGGCTTGATATGGAGGAGAGGTTTCATGTACAATTCCATTGAATCGAGCCAAGGTTTTAATAGCCATTTGTCAAAACTTTGCCAGTTGCCTGTGGAAAAGGCCAAGCAATTCATCGATTGTTTCAAAAGTGCTAAAAATTAGTACATCCTTCACGAAGCTGAGTTCACCAGACTCACCTTAAAAGGCATGGACTTTGAGCTTCACAAGAAGTTCGAGGGCATACAGTTTGGTGACTTGTTTGAGCTGCCACCTGATAGTAACGGATCTTATAAGAGGAGAAATATCATATGAATGCATCACGGGCCATGTTTTATCACAAACAAATGGTCTGTTTGGGCAGAGGATCATCTTACACCCCATATCTCAAAATCTATCCAGGTTGAGCAGCTAATGACCCTTGCAGGCGATGAACAACATCCCTGTTTGATTCAAAGAAATACTTTTTGGAAGGCCAGCAGATCGGTCATCCTTACATAGATTTTTGGGTCCTTACTCTTGCCCTCAGGTGTAACCCATGGTTCAGTGATCCAGATCATTAGATCTTATGGCCCAATTGGAAGATTTTACTCAAGGATTGATTGACCTTTTTGGATTGTTGAGATGGAAAATTTCAACGGTTCTTGTTCAGAAAGCATTGTCCATGAATGAGTAGCTTGAATTGTTCAACCAAATTGATTTTGAGACTGTGATCTTAGTGTTCTAAAGTTCAGCCATTTAAATTTTTAGGCATGATAATTTGGTGTTTTCAACCAAAAGTAGGATTCATGTGGTCCATATGTTTTGCCAAATAATTTTAGTGAGTAAGCCAAAAATGAAATAGATAAATGGATCATATGGTTGAGAGAAATCCACTGTTTTTTCTGATCAATTTAGGGCATGAGGGTAAAGATAAGGTAAATAGAAAAATTGAGTGAGCCAGACCATAGTAAATTGTGGCTATTAAATGCCCACCATTGAAACAATGCCATCACACACACCATTGAAACAGTTTTGGGACCTACCATGATATTTTTGAAAGATCCTCCCTGTCCACCAGTTTCGCTAGATGATTTTAGGGGGTGGGCGAAAAAATGCACATCCAAAACTCAAGTGGGCAACACAGCTTGAATAGAGGGTATTGAATGCTAACCATTGGATTTTTGCTGAAATAGCAGTGTGGCCCACCGTATTATTTTCAAGAAATCACTCCATCCATCATTTTCATCAGATTATTTTAAGTGATGATTACAAATATGAGTCAGATCTAACACTTAACTGTGCCCGATGACTTACAACATAGGTATTAATTGCACATTGTTATTTGTCATTGAAACTGTGTGGCCCACTGCAATATTTTTCAGAAATACGACCGATCCACCAGTTTTTTCTGGCTCATTTTCTAGTTGATAGGCCCAAATATGATGAAAATTCAAAACTTTGCAGCGTCATATGGCTTCAAATAGTGCTATTGAACACCCATCTTAAAATAGGGGAGCTCTAAAAACTCTTTAGCCCCCATTGATGTTTCTGACAAATCCAACCTATCCACCATTTTTACCAGCTCATTTTAGAGGATGGACCCAAACAAATCCAACACTCAAGTGGACCCCGCGACTTGAATAAATACTATTAAACTCCTACTATTGAAACAATGCTAGCCCGCTGGGATGTTTTTGAAAAATTCACCCTGTCCACCATTTTGTTACATCATTTTAACGGGCAAGCCCAAACATAAGGTAGATCAACACTCAAGTGGGGCATGTCACTTGTAACAGTGGGATTGAACACCCACTGTTGAAATATCCAAAACTCAAGTGATCCAAAAACTCATGTAGCCCATTATGATATTTTTCAGAAATCCACCCTGTTCACTATTTTTGTTAGATCATTTTGGGAGGTGGGCACAAATAAAAGACAAATCCAACACTGAAGTGGACCACACGACTTGAAACAATAGTTTTGAACTCCCATTGTTGACACAACGCGAATCCATATTAAAGTATTCGTGGCCCACCATATTCTTTGGCTCATTTTAGGGTGTATGTCTAATTCTGAGGCAAATCAAATACTCAAATGCCCATGATTGAAGTATTCATAAGGCCTACAGTGATCTTTTTGGAAGATCCACCTGGTCTACTTTCTCCATATGATTTTAGGGGGTGAGAATGATTTTATGGCTGCTTTGGATGACACATAAATAGCATGATGAGCCCAGGAAAGAATATTTCCACAGTGGTTATTCAATCTCAAATATTTCCTTTAATGTAGCCCACGCTTAAGCTTTGGATCAACTTCACTTTTTGGGCGTAGTAACATCAGTATTTAAAAAAAAAAAAAAAAAAAAAAAGAACAGATCGAGGCAACGTGGATTTCTGAACATGCATCATGGTGAGCCCTGCCTGCATCATGGGTCAAGCAAGAAGGTTTCAGCAGTAGCCTATAGGCATTTCCCTCCCTACTATTTGCACCTTGGTGAGCCCTACCCTCATCACGGTTCAAGTGGTTTGGATGGCTTATAAATATAATAGTGGACTCAAGAAGGCATCAACGGTAGGTATTGTATGCCTTCTCTGTTGTTTCATTCTGTGTGGCCAACTTTAATTTTGGATTTGCCTTATTTCTGCCCACTCTCTAAAATGAGCCGGCGAAATAGATGGATGAGATGGATTTCTCAAAAACAACATGGTGAGCCCAGGTAGGTTTCAACAGTGGGTGTCCTTCTCACCACCATTTCTGTTGGTGTGGTCCACTTGAGCTTTGGATGCTCCAGAATGAATTGGCAAAACAGTTGAATAGTGTTGATAATATACTTACCTCTCACGTCGGCCTCAAGGGTCGTGGCACAGTAATATGTAGAAATTCGCTATATATCATTTATGTATGCAAGGAGTGGAGATTGAGTGGTTACCCCTTGAACACTCAGGTCCCCGTGGCAGGAAACAGTGTGTATTGAACCCAGCCATTATTCATGGGGCCCACCATGTATTTGGGTAATCCACTGTCGGTTTTAAGGGATGGGGCCAAAATGATGCAGATAAGGTAAACTCAGTTGGGCCCACCTTGAATGTATGAGGTCTATCCACACAGTCCATCCATTTTTCCATCTAATTTAAGGGATTGAGTCCCAAAATTTAAGCATATACAAAGATCAAATGGATCATGCCACAGGAAACAGTGGGGATAATGATTTCCACCGTTGAAATCTTGCTAGGCCCTACACTAATGTTTATTTGTCATCCAACCTGTTCATAAGATCATCCAGACATGGATGAATATTGGAAAACACAAATATAAGCTTGATCTAAAACTTGTGGCCCCTAAGAAATTTTCAACGGTAGAAGTTGAAGTCACTGTTTCCTGTGGTGTGGTCCATTCGAATATTGTATATGCTTCATTTTTAGGCTCAAGCCTAAAATTATCTAGGAAAATGGGTGGATGGAGCGGATAAAATACATAAATCATGGTGAGAGAGTTTACTCAGTATGCTAGCTAGCTAAACGTAGTGACTTACTACACAATCCGCTTCCACATTTGGGGCCTACTATGATGTTATCCACCCTAGTCTCTCTGGAGTTTAAACACGAGGTCCTGGGGTTCAATACCCATAGGTGGTGAATTCCATGTATGCATGGGTGAGTGTGGTGTATGTAGGGTGTAGTGTGTATAAAAACTAAAAATAGAAATGCAAATGATCTGTGTCCAGTTTGGATGGCATATAAACATCACAATAGAACTTTCGGAAGGTTTTAACAGTAGGCCTCAGGGGTCTCACCTAGTTTGGGGGTGGCAGGTATGGTGTGATTAGCGAGGCTAGCATGCATGCAGTATTTGACGCAGGGGAGGACGTGAGGTCGAGCACCGTCTTCCTCAAGAGGATAAATATTCCGAATCCACGGAACTTCTTTGGACTCCTCACAGAGACTTCTCGAATCCACGAGAAAAGAGAGCAGAAAATAGAAATAAATTCTAAATAAATTCGAAATAGATTAATGAATCATTGATTATTTTCTAATGTGTCTCCTTACACTATTAATAAAGAAAAAATAAACTAAAATTCGTAATTACCAAAAATAGCAAAATTCTAACTCTAATAAAAATCCTAATTCTAATACAACTCTTCTAAAGCCTAATTTCTAAAAATAAAAATTACAAATAAACTTTCTCTAGAAGAGTCCTAGTATAACTAAAACTTATTTCTATAAGGAAAGAAAATCTAAAACTCTAAAAAATATCAAAAATTCGGAATTACTAAAAATAGTAAAATCTTCCTAAAAATTCATTTTTGAGCTGAAAGCGCACGTTTTCTGACGAAACGGACAGATGCGACCCACTTTGTGGGTCGGTTCACCTCGGATGACCCGTTTCAGTAAAGATCGATAGGTTGTACGCCCTGTAACGATACCCGGATCAAAAGTTATGGTCAATTTATGGTCCACCTCTTTTTGGCTCAACCGTGATGGGAATATCTCTGTGACACGTTCTACATCAGACCCCTCCCCTTGAAAAAAACTCGTCCTCGAGTTACGCAAGAGACTTGGCACATGAGTCTGAGATAACTTCTGAAGCCGATGTTCATTAGCCCTTTTTTTATACTTGGCATTAAGCTCTTGAGCTGACACAATACATGTACTCATGCTTTCCTTGACTTGACTAATATTGATCAGTTCCTTCACATCTGACACAATACATGTACTCATGCTATCCTTGACTTGACTAATATTGATCAGTTCCTTCACATCTGTCTTTAAAATCTCATATTTTTTCTGATAATGTGGGCAATTTGGCGGACTTGCCCCTGAGACGGGATCAACGTCATTTTGTATATCTCGTATGGGAGGTAATTTATTAGAGAGTTCATCGAGCACAACCCTCTTGAACTCCTGCGATACTGGTTCCAAATCCTCTAAGATATTTACAGGCTCCATATATTTTTTCTTTTCAACTAATGGATATATATTTCCCGTTTCCTCATATTGTTTGACAAAGGCCTGTTCAGTGATGAGATATTGTTCTTCTACTTTAGAAGTCTTGGGTTGGTTCTCCATTCCCATAAAGGTCACATGTTCGCCACTGATGAATCCTGTAGTCTGTTGCAACTCCGTTTTGATGAAGTTGTTTCTCGCGGACCAATAATAGAATTTTTCTGCATAACCTTTTACTGATCGACTATCTTGATAATAATTTTGGTTTTGTTGAAATAATGCCTGATCGTAATCTCGAGAGAGGAATCGCATGCACAATAACTTCTTCATCCGCGACCATGTGCGGATTGGCGCCTTCATCTGTCTCATCCGCTCGAGTTGAAGTTGTTCCCACCAATCTGAAGCTCTGCCCGTCAACTTGTATGCCACGAGTTTAACTTTTCTTTCTTCTACGATGTTCATGTAGTCGAAGAAACGTTCGACTTCGAGCAACCAATCGAGGAAGTCCTTGAAGTAGAGTTGACCATTAAAATTAGGAAGATCGACTTTCATCTTGAATTCTTGAACCATCCTTTAGTTCATTGATAGCATCGCCTTACGATCAGTATAATTACGAATTCCAGCAATTGCTGGTGGTGGATCACCACCATGAACACAGAGTTGCCTTAGGTTTTCCGTCAAGAGATCCGCTATGCGGTCGATGGAAGCCTGCAGCCCTTGCATGGCTTGCCGATTCTCTTGTTGCACTACTTTGAAAGCTGCCGCCGTTAAAGGTAAATTCCCTGGAGCACCGCCCATGGGATTGTTGTCCAACCCGTCGTTAGAAGCCATCGACCCGAGGAGAAACCTCGCTTTGATACCAAACTTCTCTGGACTCCTCACAGAGACTTCTCGAATCCACAAGAAAAGAGAGCAGAAAATAGAAATAAATTCTAAATAAATTCGAAATAGATTAATGAATCATTGATTATTTTCTAATGTGTCTCCTTACACTATTAATAAAGAAAAAAAATAAACTAAAATTCGTAATTACCAAAAATAGCAAAATTCTAACTCTAATAAAAATCCTAATTCTAATACAACTCTTCTAAAGCCTAATTTCTAAAAATAAAAATTACAAATAAACTTTCTCTAGAAGAGTCCTAGTATAACTAAAACTTATTTCTATAAGGAAAGAAAATCTAAAACTCTAAAAAATATCAAAAATTCGGAATTACTAAAAATAGTAAAATCTTCCTAAAAATTCGTTTTTGAGTTGAAAGCGCACGTTTTCTGACGAAACAGACAGATGCGACCCACCTTGTGGGTCGGTTCACCTCGGATGACCCGTTTCAGTAAAGATCGATAGGTTGTACGCCCTGTAACGATACCCGGATCAAAAGTTATGGTCAATTTATGGTCCACCTCTTTTTGACTCAACCGTGATGGGAATATCTCTGTGACACGTTCTACATCAGTATTGAAATGTTTTCACATAGGGTAGCTGCTTTACTAAAGGTGAAAATAGTAGACATTTTATGAAAATAGTTTGAAAGTAAAGAATTTTCAATCGCTAGCACAAAATGCATCTGCAGCCAATTGAAAAAATCCCTAAGATTTAGTATAGGGTAGCCTATTGGCCCATTTTCTGATTGGAGTTTGCCCTTATGCTTGAGTGTCTATTGTTTGACCAGGCCATGTGGCTTCGTGGGTGCATCATCTGATCCGTTACCCTAGGGTGACTGTCTAAATATGGCATTGGATGATCCTCTCCGTCCAAGTAACAACTTTCAAACAAATTTGTAATAATAAAAATTGGCCTAAAGTCTACATTCAATGGAGAATATCAGATAATTAGGATTTTCTATTAGATTTTTTTTATTTTTTTTTATTTTTTATTTATTTTTTTTTTTTTTAAGGAGCTGATAGTTAGTCTAGTTCATCTGACCATGCAACCAAGTGGGGTCCATCCATAAATGGACCAAGCAACAGGCGGCAGACCATCAATTGCCACCAAGATGGTCTATACTTCAATTTGCATCTCCATTTCCTTCTTCTGATGGATGGATTAGATTTCATGTGTATATGCCATGCTAGCACATGGGTGTTGGATACGTGAGCTGCCTTGTTCTTGCATCTTACCGTCAAAGCTCTTTTAAAAGAACCAAGTTACCCATCAAGATCATCAATACTTATATAAGTATTAGATAAGGCCATGTTGGATGTATAATTCATATAAATTGAAATAATTTAAGATTGAACAGAGAATATATGAATGATCACAATCATTTTCCCGTACAAATCCTATCAATTGAAATATTAATCTAAGATTGAACAAAGAGTGATATCAATTAAAATGAATGATCACAAGCATATCTATGGCGCTCAATAAGGAGGGATTAGAGAAATATGTGGCCATCAGGTACAAGGACGCTTGACAAGAGTCGGACCATCACAGTTCATGTAATCTAAACCATCCACAAGGATGGTCCACTATAAAAAAAATGGACACCTTAGAGATCAGGCTAATCTAATCATTAAGTGGGCCACAACATAAGCTTCCAAATTTGCATGGTGGCCTAGTTGATGGTTGGATTGGCATGATTTCAGAGCATCTCATTTTCTTGGTGGGGTGAGCTGGTTTTGGATCTTTCAGGTATAAACACAACGGAAACCTGGTACTTTTAAGGATCCAATTCCCTTGAACACCTCATGTGCAGTAAAGTCAGATTTCTAATAATGGTCTAAAAATGGATGGTTAAGATATTACCTTGAAGTGATCAGGATAACGTGGATAGATATTTCTACGATGAAGAGTTTGATACTGATCCTCTATATCAAGAGGTCTCTCCCTGATCTATTGTAGTAGGAGGGAGCTGAGAGAGTGGCAGGGAAAGAGGATGACGTAAGCTATCCACACAAGTAGACTACACCGCACTTGTGATGATGGGGAAGAAGAAGATGAAAGGAAGAAGGAACTCTCTCTCAGAGACAGACACTCACACTCTTTTCTCTTGACACTGGTGGAAATCCCCAAGAACTGAAAATGTAATAATGTCTAATAGAAAATAATGAAACACCCCACAAAAAGAATAAAAAAAAGTAAAAGTAAAAATTCCATTAAGTGAGAGAAAAAGGAATCACCGACAAGGATAAAGAAAGAAAGGAAAAAAACTATAAAGAAAGCACACGCCAATACCTTTACAATGCAGGATACCTTCCTTCACAATGTCCTCATATTTCTACAGGGAAAGGAATGGGCCCAGCTAGGGATGGGCCATAGATCAGAAGCCTCAATGATCAAATAATCCCAACAATCGGTTCTGCAGCTTCTCTTCAAAATAAATGGGTAATCATCATATTCTTTTAGATCTCCATGCTAACACCCCACAACAAATTAGATATGTACAATAGTATGGTCTACCCGATATGAAACAAATTCATAAAGGTGGGCCCCACACAGTAAGGGTAACACCACACCCACTAAGCTGTTCCCACAGAAAGAGCTAATCCGCTCCCAGGAAAGGGAAGGATAACATACAAGTAAGATCACATATTCTTTACTGTACAGTAATTTTAACTGATCCAGACAGCCATCAATACAGGGGGGTCCATGCAGTTGGGAGATGAAAGTATATTTTTAGCTGGATAGCACCACACCTCTTGACTCCTGGCATTTCCGACGTCTCATGACGACTGCTTCACATTTTTTGCTGATCGGTGTGGTCCACGAGATGGATCGACCGGATCACGACATGAATGTTGAGTACCAGAACAGGGACATTGCAAGTTAATTACAAATTTTCATATAGATGTACAGCATAAATCATAATGTTATAAACAGTGTGTAAATGGAACAAATGGTCTGTTTGGGTAGGGGATCATCTGGGGCACAATCAAGATCATACCCTGATGGCAAATCAGGTGGGCTCCATATATACTTGTAAGATTCCACACAAGAAAGCATCGTTTTAAGCCCCCTAATCACAACAATGTGAAGTTTCAGGAAAAATAAAATGATCTATAGTAGTGATTAAACCAGGAAAATGCTGCTCCACAAAAACAAATCTGACGTGGAAGGCACCTGGGCTGCCAAAATTGGGATTGAGGCTGAATCCTTAATTTTGATTTTGCGGGATCCCCTAAATTCTTGAAACCTGTTATTTTGGCGATGGCCCGCCAAATATGGTACTCCTACCCCCAACTGTTTGGCATTGGCAAATTTTGAGTAAACAGAGAGATACCCAACCAAATAGTAAATAGAATGGCAGATGGATTCCTTAGACATCTAAGTATTGCACATAAAACCAACCCATTTGATTACTTGTAACAACCATAACAGTTAATACCGTTATAAACTTACGTAGCTGCTTAATATGAGTTCTGAAATAAATACAACCTCTGTTTCTTCTTCTACTCAAACAAACATTCACTTTTAATGATTATGTATTAGAGATGAAGATTCTTAACACGTAATTACTGTTAAATAAAATGAGATGAACTCATTTTTAGTCATTTACCAAACAAGACCATATTTGTTTACATACCCAATTCAAAACATAGAGTTTTCTGGCTATTCATGATGGGTTCATACCCAATTCGAATGATAGAGTTTTCAAATTTTCAGCTCGTAAGCTATGCCTGGTGGTTCAGATGCATGATTTTATTTTAATTTATTTATTTTGTACTGAATGTCAAATGGCTAAAACCTTCCACTAGGTGTAGTATATATAATGGTTCAGTTCTAGTACTAGGTGGTATCTGTTGGATGTAACCACACACTCTTTGGGTTAGTTGGGTAACCATTAAAGTTCTGTTTGTATAGGCTATTTTGGATGTATCTATCCAACTAAGGCCTTTCTAAATAGGCTACTCTCCTACAACTAATACTAATTAAAGATTGATAGATAAGCACATACAATGCCTATACACATTCGGCATACTAAAAGCTGTAGTTTGATAATGTCACATATGGCACACTTGGTAGATGTGGATGCTTGAAGATGCACCTTATTACTTAGATTAGCTTTATCAGGAAGTGGAAAGGAAAATAATGAAAGTGGGCCCATATGTTACTTTGCCCATATGTTACTTTCGGTGTAAGTGGGATTGAAAGGAATCAACAGAGAAGGAGACAGAGCACATGGAAAGCATCAAGAAGCTGCCAAATCTATTGCTTTCGTGGAAAACATGAATGCGGTGGGACATATTCGTTGATAATGCCGGACAATTTTAACTGCTGAAATATATTTCAATAGGAAAGAGTTCTCTTTCAAGAATACCTGATATTGTGTTCACTCCAATCTCCACCATAAGCATGGATGTAAGGCACATACATCATGGTGGGCCCCACAATCAGGGGTCCACCAACTTCGATGGATCCGGAGTCCATCCAAGCCGCGTCCCCCATCAACCAGGTGGGCCGACCATGCGGGACCACCGCAGTTGGGAGATGAAAATATCTTGTTAACTAGATGGTACCATACCTCTTCACTCTTGAAAATTTGGACATGGCATGATGACTCATGTACACTTTTTTATTTCCTTTTTCTGATCAATATGGTCTGCTAGAACTGAACCACCACATGCATGTGAGTACTGGAATAGAGACTTTGCAAGTTACAACATTTCAGATAAATGGATGGCAAAAATCTGGGGATCGTTTGGGATTACCCATTGCGGGAGTTGCATTTGTTCATTGATACTTGAATTCCCTTGTTCAGGCCAAGGAGTGTCACTTTGATGGCTTGTTTCGCAGCTTAGTTTCTGCCAATTTTGTGGCATCTAATAGTTTGGAGTGGATTTCATATAATCATCACAGAGGTCCTTGTGGATGTCTTTCTCCCAACTATTTCCTTTGGTGCGTCCAACCTAAATCACTAGTCAACCTGATTTTTTACCTTTAGCCATAACATGGGATTACACATCTAATGGTTAAAGTAGATCTTATATATACATCCTAATAGGCTGGTAAAAAATCAAGGGTGTGCTTAGTGTAAATTTTTTTTAAAAATATGAGGTTCTTGCACGCAATTTTTTTATTATTTTTTTTTTATAGACCACTTTAGTGTAGCATTAGTTCATTAGATTAGATATGCAATCCCACGCAAGGCCCAGGACCAAAAAAACCAATGCTGCCCTGTCATTTATATGACCTTCCAAGGGAAACAACTTGCACAGAAATCGTGTACCCTTGATTTTTGCAGGGCCCACAAAGAGATTATAGAAAATCCAATCTAACCATTAGATACCACACTAAATTTAGGAATAGTGTCCAAAATTCAGGTCCATCGGTGATTCAGGTGGGCCAAACTAAGAAAAACAACTTGGAAGGTGAGTATTGTATTGTACACTTTTTTCAATCATACGGTTCACCTAAATCAGAGATGGGGTTGATTATTTTGTCCTGAGCCTAACATGAGATGGCGCACCTGATGGTTGGGGTAGATTTCACACAGTAAAAGCCCACCTGAGTCACCATCCCTTTGCTCACCAGTGCCCATTAATAAAATCTAGCTTGAGTAGTATTTTTTTTTTATTTTTTTTTATTACCTTAAAGTAATTAAGAGACAGCTATCAACACTGCAGGACCCACCACAATTGGGAGGAGAAAATATGTTACTAGCTGCATCATGACACCACACCTCTTATTCCGGGAATTTCATACATTCAACTGCTGCACAGTTTTTGCTGATCAGTGCGGTCCACAAGATGCACAGATTGGATCACCACGTGCATGTGGAGTACCAACATTTCAGATATACTCTTGGCAAAAATCTTAAGGTTTTAAACACACTTTTATAAATGGAATAATAGGATCAGGCCCTTATGTCAATTCAGGTGGGCCTCACATCTCCATCTCTGATTCTGCACAAGAAAGCAGCACTTTAACCCCTTAATCACAATTATACTAAGTTTCGAAAAAGAAAAACAAATGATCCATGGTTGTGATCAAGTCAGGAAAATGCAGCTCTCTGTGTACAAACCTGAGGTAGAAGGCATGTGGCCCACCAAAATTGAGATTGATGCGGTAATTTCGTGGGACCCCTTAAATTCTTGAAACCTGTTATTTTTCAGAAGTAACATTGTTTTAACATTCTGATTCAAATTCCTGCTGAAGTAGAGAAGTCAACTTCCCCAAAATTGTTTTAACAAAAGCAAGGAGAAATGCTTATGTCTTTGGAAAAACCTTACACCTGAAAATAGTGATAATGTGGATTAATGTAAGGTAATGAAATTTCGTGAAAAAAAAAAAAAAAAAAAAAAAAAAAAAAAAAAAAAAAAAAAGAAGAAGAAGAAGAAGAAGAAGAAGAAGAAGAAGAAGAAAGAAAGTGGCAGAAAAAGGAGTCAACAAAGAAGGATAAAAAACAGGCTGATGGAAAACATCAAGAAGCTGCCAATGCTGTTGCTTTGTAACATCAACATGATGGGCCACCTTCCTTGACAATGCCGAATACTTTTGAGTACTGCTCATATTTCATGGTCGTTCTAACAGGTAGAGTTTATTCTGTGGGGCCCACTGTGATCTATATGTCTTTTCCACGCGGTACATCTATTTTACCAGTTCATTTTAGGATATTAGCCAGAAATTGAAGTATATCCAAAGCTCAAGTGGGCCACACCACACAAAACAGTGGGAATTCAGTGCCTACGGTTGAAAACTTTTTGAGGGTCACAGAAGTTTTGGATCAAGCTGATATTTCTGTTTTCCCTTCATCCATATCTGTGTGACCTTATGAACAGGTTGGATGATAGATAAACATAACTGTGGGCCTTAGGAAGGTTTCGACATTGGATGTCATTATCCCCACTGTTTCCTTTGGTGTGGCCCACTTATGCTTTGGATATGCTTCAGTTTTGGGCTAGTGCCCTAAAACAATCTGATAAAACGGATGGATGGTGTGGATAAGATACATACATAACGGTGGGCCCTACAGAAATTTGCGTCCACATATATTTCAATAGGAAAGAAAGCTCTCCCTCAAATACACCACAAATAAATTGTGTACACTTCAATCTCAACTATAGACATCTGTGGTGACCATGATTGAGTCTGCGACTGGTCACTTGATGGGGCCATTTTGTTTGATTTTTTGGTCATGTGTTTGATGATGGGACACAATTAAAGGTACCACCACAAACATGAATGCTTCATTTCATGTGCTCTGTAGGGATGGGCCCATCCCAAAAGCCTCAATGATCAAACACTCCTAACAATATCATCTGAAGCCTCTCTATTCAACAAAAATGGGTCCCATCCCAAAATCTCAATCCACGCTAATTTCTATGGTGTGGTTAACAGTGAAGTATGAACTGACAGTGGGTGTAAAAAAAAAAAAAAAAAAAGTGGAGAGTGACTAAATTTTGAGTTCATATTCAAAATTTATTTGAAAAAAATGGATGAACGGTGTGAATGTAACACATACATTATGTTGGAGCCTACAAAATTTTGCCACGTCAACCTAATTTCTTCCGCAACGCAACTGGAGCCGAGAGCGAGAACGGATTGGCTACTCCCCCTGCCATCATCCCGTGGCTGGTGTTCGTGCTATGTGGGACCCACCATGATGTATGTGTTTCATCCATTCCATTCATCCATTTTTTACAGATCATTTTAGGGCTCGAATACAAAAATGATAGAGATATCAATCTCAGGTGGACCACACCACAGGAAAATAATAGCGATTGCATATCCACCATTAAAATCCTCCTAAGGCCCACTGTACTGTTTATTTGACATCAAATCTGTTGATTAGGTCATACAGACCCAGATGAAGGGAAAAAAACAAAGATCAGCTTGATCCAAAACTTTTATGCCCCAAAAACTTTTTAATGGTCAACGTGCATTAAACACGGTTTCCTGTAATGTGGTCTACAGGATATTGGTATATATCTCATTTTTGGTCTCATACCATAAAATGATGTAGAAAAATAGATTGACGGAATGGATGAAACACATACATCATAGTAGGGCTCATGGAGCACCGATCATCAGTCATTGGCTGGTGGCAGGGGAGTCGCCAATCCGTTTCCGTCCAGAGCAGCAGCAGTGACACTTTACGAGTGTGGATTAGGTGCGGCCGGCCTCACCTAATATGGTTTGTCCCTGACCAACGGATATACCTTAATGCATGTATTGTAATCCATATCGTCCATCCATTTTCCTAGGTAATATAGACCATGAACCTAAAAATTACGCGGATAAAATCTCAGATTGGCCCTAAAAGGGTTTAACAGTGGGTGTCATTATCACCGCTGCTTCCATTGGTGTGATCTAATTTAGTGTTGGATTTTCTCTATTTTTTGGAATTTACTCTAAAATAATATGAAAAGATAAATAAACAGTGTGGATAAAACTAGTAGATCAGGCCGGCCCCTCAGACCCATGCCCAATCCTAGCCAGGGATGGATAGGGTTAGTACCTAATCCGCGTTCTTGCGCAGCGATAGAGGCATCCGTTGGCCAAAGCCATCACCAGTAACTTCCTTCGACGGCAAGCTAGGTGGGGCACACCGTTATGTTTGTGAGAAATCCACTCCGTCTATCCTTTATATATATATATATATATATATATATATATATATATATATATATCATCTTATAATGTAGGCCCAAAAATATGCAGATCCAAAACTCATGTGGGCCGCACAGGCTGGAAACAGTAAGTGGGGGAATTCTTGTCGCTGAAACTTTCCTGGTCCACCATGATGTATATATGTCATCCATATGGTTCATGAGGTTATTCCTACTGGGATGAACTGAAATTATAAAAACAATAGCATGATCCAAAACTTTTGTGGCCGCTTGAATGTTTCAAAGGGAAAAGCTCAATCCTCACCTTTTTCTCTAGTGTGGCCCACTCAAGGTTTGGATATATATCATTGTTGGGTCCATATTATAACATGATCTAGAAAAACTAATGGCTAGGATAGATTTATCACAAACATCTAGGTGGGCTCCACATAGGTTACCGTTGCAGCGGGAGGCTTGCGCTTCCGTTTCCAAATTCCAATAACAGAGGGAGAGCGGAAAACGGATTGCGTACTTAGTTACTCAGTACGCTTTTATTGAGTAAACTCACTTGTCCTACTATGAATGCATTTCGGTTATCCACGCCGTCCAACCGTTTTTTCAGATTATTTTAATGCTTGAGTCAAATATAAGTATGCCCAAAGCTTAAGTGTACCACACCAGAGGAAACAGTGGGAATAATGACTTACACCATTGAAACCTTGTTAGGGTCTACAGTGATGTTTATTTTTCATCCAACCTGTTCATAAGATCACGAAGACATGGATTAAGGGAAAACGCAAATATCAGCTTGATCCAAATCTTCTATGGGACCCAAGAAATTTTCAACTGTAGAATTTCAATTCACACTGTTTCCTGTGGTGAGGTCCAGTTGATAATTGGATATATTTCGTTTTTGGAGTCAAGCCCTAAATTTATCTTTTAAAATGGATGAACGGAGTAGATAAAATATTTAAATCATTGTGGACCCCAGGGAGTTTACTCAGTACGGTTAGCCTATGAGTAAGTTACTCAGTACGCAATCCGCTTCAGAAAGAGCGTCAATAAAGCGAAACCGATTGGCTTACCACCAGCCGATGGCTGATAGCCGGTGTTATGTGGGCCTCACAATGATGTATGTGTTTCATCCATTCCGTCTATCTATTGTTATAGATCATTTTATTGTATGAGACCAAAAATGAGGTATATCCCAATCTTAAGTGGACCACATTACAGGAAACAGTGTTGAATGAGCGATGACTAGTAAAAACTTTATGGGGGCCAAATGTTGAATCAAGCTGAGTTGTCTTTTTTCCTTCATCTACATCTGTGTGACCTAATCAACATATTGGATGTCAAATAACCAATACAGTGGGACCTTTACATGTAAGGACAAACTGTTAAAAATAAATAAAAAAAATTGAGAAACTACCTTCCTGTCCAGGTACATAAATAATGGTACAACTGCAATAACTTTAAGTAAGGATACAAACAGCTACCAACCTGTAGGGCCCACCAAAGTTGGAAAATGAAAATATCTTACTAGCTGTTGGCTATTGAAATTTCCCATATCCTGTGATGACTACTGTACATTTTTGTCAATCGGCATGGCCCACTAGATGGACAGACTGGATCACTACATGCACATTTAGCACCAGAAACAAGGACCTTGCAAGTTACAACATTTGGGATAGATGCCACCACTTGATCAACCATTCACTCATACAATTAGGAACAAGCCATAGTATAATAATCACACTAATAATGATCATAACCCTTTGAATGGAGCCAATTTGCTAACAACCATCCATTGTTTACTAGCGATAATTCACATGGTTAGAATCATCAAATTGATGTGCTCCTTTAAGATTATAATAAATAAAAGTGGGATCCATCCACTAGATGTTTCAAGAAGATGATTAGACCTATTTTGTTTTTCCGATCAATCTTGACCGTCCATTTTCATGCTATTAATTGGACACTTAAAATCTCCTGATTTTGCACAATGGCTTGCTCATAATTGCATGAATGAATGAATAGCTTAGATCAGCAATAGGTCAACATCGTTAACACCTGGAGATGTTAGCAAACCCTAATTTATAATTATTATCTATTCAGTTGAGTCTGTGGACTCCAACCGACTGAAAAATGAATTTTTGTCGATTTTATTTTCATGTTTTAATGCAAAATTATCGTAATTTTCACATGAAAATTATTTACTATTTAAAATTAATTATTTATTTCCATCCCACCTAACCTAACCAACAAAAACATGATACAAATAGGGCTGACAATGGACCTGGATGGCTGTCCAAGGGCCCTGGCTCCGTCAGTCGTCTGTTCTCAGGTTTTGAACTACAGGTCACAGTGTATTGGGTCAGCTAGCAGACTAATAGACCCGAGCTGAAACAACCACTATTGAAACCTTCCTAAGGCCCACCAAAATGTTTATATTCCATCCAACCTGTGTACGAAGGGAAAGCACAAATATCAGCTAAATCCAAAACTTCTATGGTCCAAAGAAGTTTTTAACGGTGGACGTTCAGTCACCACTATTTCCAGTGGTGTCGTTCACTTGAGCTTTTGACCTGCTTCAGTTTTTAGGTCATGCGATTAAAATGACCTGAAAATTTTGATGAGCGGTGTGGATAAAACACACGTATCACGGTGGGCCCTAGAACGCCCAAGTCCACCCAGCTGGGTGGCATTGGGGTCACCAACCAATCCGCTTTATGATCGGTCCTTGGGTCCAATAGTCGCAGTGACGGATGGATCGTAACCATCGAAACTGGCGTCTATCAAATGGATGGTTGATACAAAATGGTAAATGCTCACTATTTGGTGAGATAGTTAAGATCATCAAACCAATGGGGACATTTTATCTGTGCTACATCCACAACGGGATTCAATTTGAACGGTCCAGATTACCGGACACGTATGCCCATTGTTCGGTGGACAAATCACCATCATTCTTGAATGGGTGCTGAACTATCACCGTACATGAGACATGGACACGTCACCATGCCCAATAAATAGTGAAGAACTGATCACCTTCATACGGGTGTCAGAACTTTTGGTACCATACCGTCTTTCACTGCAACAGGCCACTCGTGCAGGACATCAGTACCATCAATGCGGTATGGCCCACCTCCAATATCACGGATGCAGATTGCGTGGAAGCTACGCGGACCAACCGATGATGTCTGTGAGAAATCCACTCCGTCCATCCGTTTAGACTTGACTTGCTGACCTTTACTTGAAAGTATGAATGATCAATATACCCTGAAAATCACCCTTTCTGTGATCCCTGGTCTACTTGCAACAATGTCGAGTGGTTGAACAGGGACATTGCAAGTTCCAACATTTCTAATGGATGATTGGCACCAGTAACTAAAGTCTAGGAGGCCCACCATGTTTTAATTACAAAATTCACTCTACTAATCAAATTTTATACTCGATGTTAGGTCCTGAGGTTTAAAAAATCAACTAGATCCACAAATCAAATGGGCCACACCACATGAAATAATGTAAATGGGATGTCAACCAAATATAGGTTTGTTTGTGGGCCATCATGCGGTATATCTTTCATCAACTCTGTTAATCAGGTTTACATTTTAAGGAAGCTCTTCCTCAAATTGTGTTCAATCCAATCTCCACCATAGACATTGGTGTGATCTTGATTGCAACTGATTAGTTGATGGGGTCATCTGGTTAGGCTTTCTTGCCATGAATTTGGTGAGGGACACAATTTGAGGTACCACCACAGACGTGTATGGTTCATCTCAGGTGTTAGGCCATGGCCCAACTCTCTTCAGCATAAACAGCTAATTGTCTTAAATATAGCACATATACAATGACTAGAATTTTTGGTCTGGTGGGCTACCATGTAGATGCCCTAATTGCCTGATATGTGTAATTTTTTTTTATCTAAGGAAGCTGCTGGTGATTTTCTCAAGTACTGACTTGACTTGATGATCTTTACAAAATCTCATTCTATGTGAACGCGGCTTTGGTGGATCCTTGACTAAGGCACATGGTACGCTCCACAATCAGGGATCCACCTAAGCCATGTCCATTCTCTATGCATCTTTTTCTTTAAGGAAGTTGCTGATGATTTTCTTGAAGTATGGCCGGCCGAAAGGACGTGTTCTTGACTTGACTTGCCGACCTTTGCATGAAAGGACAAACGATTAAAAATAAAATAAAAAATAAAAATTGAAAAACTCCCTTCCAGTCTAGGTACATAAATAATGATTCACTTGCAATAATTTAAAAGTATTGATACAGACAGCCACCAACCTGTAGGGCCCACCGAAGTTGGAATATGATAATGTCTTGCTAGTTGGCGGCTCCTGAAATTTCCAATATCTCATGATGAGATGACTACGTACATTTTTGCCAATTGGCATGGCCCACTAGATGGACAGACTGGATCACCACATGCACATTTAGCACCAGAACTAGGACCTTGCAAGTTACAACATTTTAGGATAGATGCCACCACCTGAACTATTCACTCATTCATACAATTAGGAACAAGCCATGGTGTAATAATCACACCGGTCGGATGATCCTAACCCTTTGAATGGAGCCAATTTGCTAACAACCATCCATTTTTTACGAGCGATAATTCACATGGTTAGAATCATCAAATCGAAGTGTTCCTTTAAGATCATAATAAATAAAAAGTGGGATCATCCATGCACTAGATGTTTCAAGAAGATGATTGGACCTATTTTGTTTCTCCAGTCAATCTTGGTTGTCCACTGTCCATTTTCATGCTATTAATCGGATGCTTAAAATCTCCTGATTTTGCACCATGGCTTGCTCACAATTGTATGAATGAATGAATAGTTTGGATCAACAACAGGTCAACATTGCTAACATCTGAAGATGTTAGCAAACCCTAATTTATAATTACTATCTATTGAGTTGAGTATTTTTTACTTGAATGGGCTGAAAAATGAATTCTTGTCAATTTTATTTTTTTATGTTTTAATGCAAAATTATCGTAATTTTCACATCAAAATTATTTACTATTTAAAATTAATTCATTATTTGCATCGCGCCTAACCTAACCAACGAAAACATGATACAAATAGGGTTGGCAATGGACCTGAATGGCTTCAAGCATAACCATCAATTAGGGATGTCCAAGGGCCTTGGCTTGGTCAATCTGTTCTCAGGTTTTGAACTACAGGTGACAATGTATTGGGTCAGCTAGCAGGTCAACAGACCCGAGCTGCTCCTAATGAAGGTTGGACTAAGCCAAATGGGTATGGGTATGGGTCTGAGCAGGGTTGAACCATTTCCAACCTGACCCAACCCAACCATATAAATAATCAATGGGTTAGGCTAGATGAACCAATCCAGCCCGGACCATATAGCCCCATGTTCCATTATTAAACTTAGGGCTGCAACTTATGTTCGGATCGAACCAAACCCAATTGACCCAAATTGTGTTCGGATCACGTTGTCAAGGTCCTCAGTTTGGGTTAAGATTGGAAAATACCAACCTAATTTGCATTTGGGTTGAGCACATTCGGGTCACATTAAGTCGGGTTGGGAATAATGAAAACATCAACCTGCCCGATAGTCCTACTTGAACCTTTGTGTGGTTGTGCAGGTTAGTTCCAGTTGATCGAGCCCAATTGAACGACAATTAAACTATATCAACCTACCCACTGCGACTTGTGGTCTTGGCTGGTCCGGTCCATTCGGGTTCGAGTTCGAGTCTGTTTTGAGGGCCCAGACCTGGATCCAATAGTGTTCAGGTTGGTAAGAGAACTTGGATGGTTAGGCATGCATAATGGATGGATCAAATAGCACACTCCTGCTGTTCTAACACATATATGGTGTGTAAATGGGCTCTTCATACATATTGGCTTAGCAAACCTTTATTATATAATGTATTTAGAGAAATAGTAATGCAGGGGCATTTTCACACCGGGCTCAAGTGGGGTTGCCTATGCAAGGGCACACCTGGGGTATGCACCCCATGTGAGGCGGGTGGCTCGTCTAAGGCAGGCCCCATTCATATGAAACGGGTGACTCGTGTGAAACGGAACCCATGTGAAGTGGGGCTCACGAAGGGAGTTCAGCTGAGGTCCTAACTCATGAGATGTGGGGCCTGGGCTATGAGATAAATGGATTAATTCACCATGCTCTATCAGTTCGTGTGAGGCGGCCCCGTCCGTATGAAATGAACAAGAACTCTAATACATAATTACTGATAAGTAATGAGAAAGTGGTACTTTCCCACCTTAATTACACTTATATTTAGTCACAGAAAAAATTAAAATGATCAATGGTTGTAATAAATATGGGGAAAAAGCCTCTTGGCATGTACAATCTGACATGGAGAGCATGGGGGCCACCAAGATTGGTATTGAGGCTTAACCTGGGATCCCTTAAATTCTTGAAACCTGTAATCTGGCATTGGCCTTGTTATTCTTGTTGGAGCTGTTTGGCATCGACAAATTGAAGTATGAATGAAAGCTTAGACACAGAGATTCACAACCAAACAGTAAAAACAATGGCTGATCAATTCCTTACAATGTAGCACAGTAAAAACAGCATAGCAGTTAGGCTACTGATCCATTTTACATGCATTCTAAAATAGATACAACCTTTCTTCCAACACTCAAATATTCATTATACATTGGCCTTCTAACTCAACACAATGATAGAGCTACAAACTGCTGGAAAAGTAACCGTCGCTTCTGAAAACCCTATTCGTGAAGCCTAGCAACTGATGAACTCAAAAGTGGTGAAGAACATCATGCTTGATCTGAAGTATCCCTTTTGAAGATGAGATCGCCCACCCTTGACATAGAATTTGAGAAGCCTATTTACTCATTTTCAATTTGGAGCCAGCCTTATGCCTTAAGGGTCCATTGCTTGACTGTGCCCACATGGATCATAGGTGGATCATCTGGTGGTATGTCAATCTTACAAGCCCTATGGTGAGAGGCAACTGTATAAATATCACATCAATTAGACAATCCTATCCGTCCAAATAAAAGCCTTCAAGCAAGCAGGTGATGACAAAAATCAGCCAATAGTCCACATTTAACAAGGAAAATTGGAAAGCTAGGATTCTACTATCCGCATGTTTTTTGCACAATCAACCACAAACGTAGGTGCCAGCAGATGCTGGTCTTCATAGTCTGACTATGCAGCTGAAATCAGGTAGCTCAGATTCTCCATCTTCTGTAGAATCACCCACAACGGTAGGGTAGCACTGTGGTGATCTTGATCATTTGACCATACAATCAAGTGAGCCCCATCCATGAATGGACCACAGACCCTCAATTGCAGAGAAAACCTTTACTTCTACTTGTATCCCCCTTCAAATACTTGAAGATCGAAGGGATGAGAGGTACCAGGTCTGGCTTCTCTAATCCAAGCTGTTGTATTGGATGGAAGTTTGGCCGAATCCGTTCATAGAATGGTCTTCGTTGGAAGGGACAAAATTGTAGCCAGGTCATCAATAGGTGGATTGGAGAACGATATTCGACCTGTATCTGAAACATAACAGTAACTTTGGACTTTAAAAAATTACAGTCTAAAAGCATGTATGGACGAGTTATTATCCATATACATTAAGAAAACAATGCATGTACCAGTGAGCCATCAGAAAGTTGCGATATTCACTTAAGCTCCCTTACATTGCGATGATTAAGTAACTGCAGATGGGGATATCCCTGTAGACATTGCTGAACATTTTCAGAAGTATTTCTACTAATATTACTGTTTGAGAGGTACTAATAAAATCAAAACCACTAGATCCTATAGCCTTGATGGGAAGGAATGATGCATAGCATTGTATACATAGATCGATCTCCATTTTGGATTGGGAGAATCTAAAAGATGCAAAGGCTCACAAATCCAACCAAAACACATTTTGGGAAACTAAGTATCCTCATAAAGAACAAAAATACATGAAAAGAAATGTCAGTTTTTGTCATAGATGTCTTAGATGTGAATTAAGAAAAGATTAATGAAATAAAAAATGTAAGATTAAAATCTAATGTTGAAACGCATTGTAGAAAAGACGATGAGAACCACAACAGTACCAGGGGAACTAGTGCGCTTCTTGCACTGAAAACAGGGGAACCTTGTCCTTTTTTTTTTCCTGGCATAAATATAACAAAGGAGTGATAAACTTCTTGCTATTTTTTTGTTTGCAGGGAAATGTTCTCTGCTGACGTCCACGAATGTTTCCCCTCTCGCTCTCCGATGTAAGGCTAGCCCAACTTGATATAGAAACCCCTAGCAAGTATGTATTTGTATTATGTTTCATAAACAGCCCATACAATAAATACAATTAGATGAACCTAGCTTGAGGTACACAGTAGGCAGTGCATGACAGGTAATGGCACACTATGCTAATGCTCAAGCCCAAAAATCATATTGGTCTACTCAATAAGCGGGCCACACTTGTATGAGAAAAATGGACCATTGGAAAAAATGACCAATGGTCCATATTCAATGTACATGTCATGCACGGCCTATCTGATGAGTCGACCAGCCTAATGTTTGTGCTAGCTTGATGATAGTGTTTCTTTCCAGATGAATGCCCATGTCTATAACACATATCCTAAATTGGCATGTGTGCTACAAACAACCTACAACTACCACACATGAGCAAGTCCACTTGGAATTCCTCGTACCATCAACTTTTGATATTTTGTAAATAATGACTGGCCAAGGAGTTAACTGCATAGACGGGAAAAAAAAATGAAATAATAAGACATTTAACCTTATTTTAGAGAAAATTTATGGCTCCATCAAAAGCAATATAACAAAATAGTGTTGATATATCTATGAAAATATCTAACTCAAGAAAGGAAAAGGAATTTTGGGAGCAAACTGAAGCTTTCGCATTGTTCATGTTGCCTTTATTGTTATGAATGGGAGGAGAGGAAAGCTCAATGGAAGAGTGATGCAGCCCACTGACATCTATGGATTGTCATGTAGATCCACGCTAGTTCAGGGGTCCCTCCTGATCATCTCCTTTCCCCTGCCCTAAGCTACATGCCCAGTTTATAGCTAGGTTGTTTCTTCAACAAAATTCAAGCTACCTTGCAAAATAAATAACATTATATCAGTTGGGATGCAAGACAGATGCATGGCGCAGAGGGCTCAACAAAGGATAAAATCATGGTATCATGTTGGATATCCTTCATTAGTCATGTACAATCAGAACCAAAGTCAGATATTGCTCAAAAATAGCCCTCCTCTCATAAAGTCAAGTATTATATAGATATCTTAAATGATTATTCATATTTCATGCATCACTATGGCTGAAAAATGTAACAAGTTGTGAAGAAGAAAGGATAAAGATGTCGGCCAAGCGTGAACGCTCTGTTAGCAAACAATAAAAACCATGCATGTATTTGAATTGATGTGATCAAGGTCCACATGCCAAATTGACGAACTTTTTAAATTTAATTGTGCATTAGATGTCCACCAACCAGCCAATTAGGAGGTCAGTTCTGTAGGTTTTTGGTTTATCACCCATCAAAAGTAGGGCCTACAATTTGGACAGTTTGATTTTGAGTTGTACATGCATAAGAACCATCACACTCATACAAGAGAGTGAACATTTTTTTATTTTTTTATTTCATAAAACAAACCCAATTGACAGATTGCATCCACATTTTGAAGCATAGTTCTAAAACTTGCTAACTTGAATTGAAACTCGGCCAAGTCAACTTGACTTGGCAAGATATTGAACCGGTCGACAGGAACTCGGTTCTAGATGTGGCTTGGTACCAACTCAGAGAGACTCATTGAGTCAATCTACTGACTCAAATGACTCAACGAGACTCATGGTGACTCAAACCGAGTCACTCGCCTTGAAAAACGGTTATTAAAAAAAATTATCGAAGGACTGGCCACTTGACCTCCCTTAACCACATCCTATTCAGTTCTACTTGTTTGTTTTCCTATATTATATTATATTAGATATGCTAAATGTAAGTATTTTACATATTTACTACCAAATCTGTCCTGCTATTGGGCTACTCAAGTTAGTTGATCTGACAGGATCTGAATTGTCCCAAATCGGCCTTGGTCACTGCTCCAGGGTCCTAATGGTGGGCTGAGATGGTTCATTCTCGATCTTGGGCTTGGGAATTCTAGTCTTTGGTGAGACTGGGGAGGGCTTGAGTGTCCGAGTGCCGGGGACCGACTGAAGGTATCACATTCATCAATCCCCGATTTAAATATTCAATTTGATGTGCTCCTATGGTAGGCTCTTCCTAATCATTCGCCCGATCCGGGAATTCGGGTTCCACAACTAGTTATACACCATCGGCGAGCTATGCATGAACTTCGCTTAAGTTCGAGCTCCTAGGTCTAGAGTTATGCCAAATTCCTCTACTCCACGGACTTGCGCATGCGCATGCATGTGCAAACACTGTGCTAAATCAAAAGACTTGCCAAATAACACCTGAGGACATACTATACCCGAGTATCAAAGGGCCAAGGCATTATAATTATTCTATTCTAATGCAAGTCAATAAAAGATAGTCGGTAAGAAACACTTCATGTTCACACCATGGTGTGTCGTAACGATATCAGTGGCCATAACAGCCACCACCATCACTGTTATGATACATGCCATAATGTCCATTACGGCCTTTTTTTTTAAAATAGAAAAAAGAACCTATATCGTCCTCATAATAGACCATTATGGGGATGTTATGAGTCATTTTTCATAACGGCCATTAGGACCAATATGACCCCATAACGTGTAACAGTTGCCACCATTACCATTATGTAACAGCTGTTATAGCACACTATGGCTCACACAAATATTTAGGGCACGTGTCTGTGTGTATGCATGCAATACAAAAATAAAGAGTGCAACAGCTTTTCACTCCTAGAAACTCCAGCTATAAACAAAACACTGCCTCAATCTATAGTTCACATCAGTGAGCCATTTCTTGCCACAACCATTACCAATTTCACAATTCCTGAGCATAAGGCAATGGTGTATAACTGCTAATTGGGTTTCTAGAGAACATTACCTAGGTTGACACATTCCTATGAACATACCCAGTTATTTGGCTACTGTGGAGATAATACATAAATAAAGTAGCAACAGAATTGAAAATATTAGCCGGTGCATAGAAATTTTACATTCGAAGGGGTTAAGAAGTGCTTCTTATAGATGTACTTTTGCGGAGGAGAAATAGAAGGGCCCTCACATGTGTTGTTGTGGCATTTGTTTATGAGACCCTTTCCATTCATCAGGTCTACCCTTTGGTGAAAGTGTCCTAGACTCCTGCGTAGAAATACAGTCAGATCATAAATAAGGTGAATAGGCGGGGCCACCCATGTACCATTGGTTATCCATCTTTTAAGTATCTATTTTCTCAATACAAGAGTGACTCACCTGACGAATTGACAGACCTGATCCTAGCTGAAGACACATTCATCTGGAGGTCTGTGTGATTGGATCACCAGCATGTGTTCAAACTATTCATGAGACTGATGTATTAGGTATCTGCAGATGCATGTCTCTTAGGTTAGTGATTGAATGTAAGTGTACCTTTCATTGGAAAAAAGATTTTACATCAATCCTGTGATCCTGCCTTCTGAATGATTTCTGGAGAAATTGCTAGTCGAGAGATACACAACCATAGCATTAGGCGAAGAATCATAAGAAAATATAAAAAGCAACATACTATATCAAAACTAAATTTTATTTTATTTTTAAAAAAAAAAACACATGTCTACTCCTTACAGTTAACAAAGCACAATCTCGATCTTGCAGAATTCTGTCATTCCTGTTGCAAGTAATTGAAAAGATTTCAGTATTCATGAATGCATTTCATTGGCAAACAAAGGAGTAATCACATTGCTTGTTGCAAACAGATAAACATATCACCTTTTTTCTTCATTCTCAAGGACTTATCCTCGAATATCTTTCAAGGACTACTCAAATCACTGAAAGAAGAACAAATCTAAAAGAGTAAAGCATTCCATTAGAACAGATCTTACACATTTTAAACAATCCAGGATTTAAAGAGGGCAGACAAGATAACCAAACAAGAATGTTGCAACAATGCACATGAGCACAGATGTTTCAGACATGTACAGCAGTGTTTTCTCAGGCAAGGAAACAAGAAAATGGACACAAGGTCCTTGAAAACCACCACCATGCCGACATGTCTGTACAGGCATATAATGATATTGAAAGTTGTTTTATTAGATATTACTTCATAGGGTCAGTTTGGAACCAAGAACATATATTCTAATAAAAACACAAGCTGATAGACACCCACCATCACCATGTACATGTGTGTGTGTTGTCTTTTTTGTGGAGGAGAGCATGATATTTCCTCATTACACTTTTAACAAAAAGTTAAGAAACTTCTCTGCCATGGTATTTGATAATGGGTGTCAATTAGAGTGTGTTTTTATTAATATATATTCCCTCTTGATTCCAAACACCATAAGCATAAGAAACAAGACAAAAAATGTATTCTAATAGCTAAACCATGACCTAAACAAAAAGCATATAAAATATGCTAGATGTAAAAAGAAAATGGAGTGTCGACGTGTGACTGACATGGGTGTCGAACACTGCAATTTCTAGATAGAATATGAGTGCTTATTACACATACAAATATATAGTTGTAAAAATCAAAATAATCAAAATGAAAGGAAACCTCGAAAACTAGTGAAGTCTGGATAGATGATTGGTAGAAACAAACAAAAATCTAAAACTACAACACTGAAATTTGTTTCCCTATAACTAGTCAAGATCACAGTTACCACTCTAAGCATTCAAAAAAAAATATATATTTGGGAAGAAGAAACTACCAATGTTCTGCAAAAAAGATGGTCAGCTTTCCACCAGGAGTAAACATGACAAGAAAACAATATCTATGTCGCATAGAATCGACAGTTAACATGGTCCAAGACTCCATTTGTCATTTAGAGAACGTGTTTCTGCCTATCACATGCAGTCTCCAACATCACTATCTTAATCATGTTCTTTCGCATCTCAACACTTTCTAGTAATAGAATTACTCTCTATTACTCAGACAGCTTCGAATGAGCACAAATTACCTAATTCCCACTTGATTAAAGCAGGATAATTGAAGAGATGCTCTTAAATTAAGGGTTCTAGTTTATTGAAAAATGTAAAAGAATGAGAACAAAGGAAATGCTCCGCACAAAATCAGGTTGCGCGAGAAAACAAAATCCAATTCTAGATTTGAGAAGAGAATTTGTGAATGGTTTCTGTTGTTTTCGATATTCCATGTCCAACATCAATTGATAGGGACACTGTTACGACCTGGTTTTGGCGGTGGACGTGGGATCGAGTGAAGGGACGAGGTGAAGGCGGAATGGATTTAGGTGTCTTCTTTGGTCGACCATGGTGAGAGGAAAAAAACTATAGGATTGTTAAAGGGATCCAATCCCTGCTACAAACAGCTGTTTGGAGAAAAACTTCATGTCCTTCATTCATTCCTTTCCCATTTTTATTTACCACTTTTCCACTACATACCCAACTTTCCCACTACACGGACGTGGGATGTCTTCTCTAAAACTAGGACTAAAACAAGGAAACTACCTAAGACTCATGCATGAAATAAGGAACTAATACAACCACTACTGACCTTACTTGCAAACATGCCTAAAACCATGCCTGATTACATGCAACAGAATGACACGTACAATGACCACTTCCAAATGACTGGTTTGTAACATCCCCTCCTCCTTAAAAAGAGCCTTTGCCCTAAAGGCTATCTCTGGAAACTTCACCTTCAATTCTTCAAAAGATTTTCCATGTGGCATCTGTAGGAGATGGACCCACCCAATGCACCATGCTTCAGCATTTTCCCTCTTTTTGTGCGCTTGTCTAGTATTGCTTGAGGATTTGGAACCATTCGAGACTCTTCATCTACTTCAGAAATTGTTCAATCCACCTGCTTAGCATCCCCAATATTGGGTTTGAGTAATGAAACATGAAACACCGGATGTATCCTTGAATCTTTTGGCAAGTCAGCTTGTAAGCAACGCAACCAATCTTCTCTATTATCTTGAATGGCCCATAATACTTGGGAGCGATTTCATATTTCGCCTAAGAGCAAGGGAAGCTTGCCTGTAGGGTTGGAGTCTAAGATGGACCCAATCTCCTACAAAGTAATCCTTTTCTCTGTGGGAACATCATAACCTGTTTCATACGAATTGAGCTTTCTTCAAGGTCTCACGCAACTCCTTCAGCACATTGTCCTATGAAGCAGCTCATCTTCCACAGCTTGTACCTTTGCAGTGCCGGAAATATAGATAATAAAGTTGGAGGGGTGCGGCCATACAC
>JAJHSJ010000014.1:60526958-60594013 GCA_021015155.1 Magnolia officinalis
AGAGACCGATAGCATTCTTCAGCCGATCTCTTAGTGGGAAGAATCTCCTCATGTCAACCTATGACAAGGAGATGCTTGCACTAGTCTCTACGGTCCAAAAATGGAGGCCATACTTGCTTGGAAGAACTTTTATTGTCCGCTCGGATCAACGAAGCCTTAAGTACTTATGGGAGCAAAAGATCACCACCCTTGCACAACAAAAATGGCTCTACAAACTGATGGGGTTCGACTTCACCATAGAGTACAAACAAGGGGGAGAAAATGTAGTGGTGGATGCGCTATCCTGAAGCAACTACGAAGGAGAGGTTTGCAGCTTTTTCTTCTCCCGTTCCACGGTGGATCTCAGCCATCAGAGAAGAAGTTGCATCTAACCCCAAGCTCCAACGACTAGTCCAACTATGCTTGGCAGATAATGCCATTGGCCCATGGAGGTTTCATGAAGGTGTGCTTTTTTTTTAAAGATCGCATTTATCTTGCAGATGACTCCCCGTTCTTGCAAGATATACTATCTCAGTTTCATAATAGCACACATGAAGGATTAGTCAAAACACTCCAGCGCTTGAAGGCGGTGTTTTACTGGACCGGGCTTAAGCAACAACTCAAAGAATTTATCAAGAAGTGTGATGTCTGTCAGCGGAACAAGGCTAAGCACAGATAACCAGCTAGACTTCTCCAACCTCTTCCAATCCCTACACAAATTGGTCGCACATTAGCATGGACTTCGTGGAGGGACTTTCACCCTCTCAAGGCAAGTCAACAATTTTGTGGTAATAGATCGCCTATCTAAATACAGTCATTTTGTTCCATTAAAGCATCCATATACAGCTGTAGGGGTTGCTCGTGTTTTCTTTGATCAAATATTTAAGTTTCATGGTATGCCTGAATCCATAGTTTATGACTGAGACCCAACCTTCACAAGTGCATTTTGGAAGGAGCTTTTCCAACTGCATGGGACCCAATTCAATTTTAGCTCCTCTTACCACCCGCAAACCGACAGGCAGACAGAGATAACCAATCGTACCATGGAGATGTATCTCCGTTGTTTCAGTGAAACCAGACCAAAAGAATGGATGCGATGGCTGACATGGGCAGAGTATTGCTATAATACAAGTTGGCAATCAGCGATCAAGAAGACTCCATTCGAGGCAGTGTATGGCCGCACCCCTCCAACTTTATTATCTTATATTTCCGGCACTGCAAAGGTACAAGCTGTGGAAGATGAGCTGCTTCATAGGGACAATGTGCTGAAGGAGTTGCGTGAGACCTTGAAGAAAGCTCAATCTCGTATGAAACAGGTTTATGATGGGTCCCACAGAGAAAAGGATTACTTTGTAGGAGATTGGGTCCATCTTAGACTCCAACCCTACAGGCAAGCTTCCCTTGCTCTTAGGCGAAATATGAAACTCGCTCCCAAGTATTATGGGCCATTCAAGATAATAGAGAAGATTGGTTGCGTTGCTTACAAGCTTGACTTGCCAAAAGATTCAAGGATACATCCGGTGTTTCATGTTTCATTACTCAAACCCAATATTGGGGATGCTAAGCAGGTGATTGAACAACTTTCTGAAGTAGATGAAGAGTCTCGAATGGTTCCAAATCCTCAAGCAATACTAGACAAGCGCACAAAAAGAGGGAAAGCTGAAGCATTGGTGCATTGGGTGGGTCCATCTCCTACAGATGCCACATGGGAAAATCTTGAAGAATTGAAGGTGAAGTTTCCAGAGATAGCCCTTTAGGGCAAAGGCTCTTTTTAAGGAGGAGGGGATGTTACAAACCAGTCATTTGGAAGTGGTCATTTGTACGTGTCATTCTGTTGCATTGTATTGCATTAATCAGGCATGGTTTTAGGCATGTTTGCAAGTAAGGTCAGTAGTGGTTGTATTAGTTCCTTATTTCATGCATGAGTCTTAGGTAGTTTCCTTGTTTTAGTCCTAGTTTTAGAGAAGACATCCCCACGTCCGTGTAGTGGGAAAAGTTGGGTATGTAGTGGGAAAGTGGTAAATAAAAATGGGAAAGGAATGAATGAAGGACATGAAGTTTTTCTCCAAACAGCTGTTTGTAGCAGGGATTGGATCCCTTTAACAATCCTATAGTTTTTTTCCTCTCACCATTGGTCGACCAAAGAAGACACCTAAATCCATTCCGCCTTCACCTCGTCCCTTCACTCGATCCCACGTCCACCGCCAAAACCCAGGTCGTAACAGTGTCCCTATCAATTGATGTTTGACATGGAATATCGAAAACAACAGAAACCATTCACAAATTCTCTTCTCAAATCTAGAATTGGATTTTGTTTCTCGCAACCTGATTTTGTGCGGAGCATTTCCTTTTCTCTTTCTTTCTCATTTTTTTTTTCAATAAACTAAACCCTTAATTTAAAGAGCATCTCTTCAATTATCCTGCTTTAATCAAGTGGGAATTAGGTAATTTGTGCTCATTCGAAGCTGTCTGAGTAATAGAGAGTAATTCTATTACTAGAAAGTGTTGAGATGCGAAAGAACATGATTAAGATAGTGATGTTGGAGACTGCATGTGATAGGCAGAACACGTTCTCTAAATGACAAATGGAGTCTTGGACAATGTTAACTGTCGATTCTATGCGACATAGATATTGTTCTTGTCATGTTTACTCCTGGTGGAAAGCTGACCATCTTTTTTGCAGAACATTGGTAGTTTCTTCTTCCCAAATATATATTTTTTTTTGAATGCTTAGAGAGTGGTAACTGTGATCTTGACTAGTTATAGGGAAACAAATTTCAGTGTTGTAGTTTTAGATTTTTGGTTTCTACCAATCATCTATCCAGACTTCACTAGTTTTCGAGGTTTCCTTTCATTTTGATTATTTTGATTTTTCACAACCTATATATTTGTATGTGTAATAAGCACTCATATTCTAGAAATTTGCAGTGTTCGACACCCATGTCAGTCACACGTCGACACTCCATTTTCTTCTTACATCTAGCAGTATTTATATGCTTTTGTTTAGGTCATGGTTTAGCTATTAGAATACATTTTCTTGTTTCTTATGCTTATGGTGTTTGGAATCAAGAGGGAATATATATTAATAAAAAACACACTCTAATTGACACCCATTATCAAATACCATGGCAGAGAAGTTTCTTAACTTTTTGTAAAAAGTGTAATGAGGAAATATCATGCTCTCCTCCACAAAAAGACAACACACACATGTACATGGTGATGGTGGGTGTCTATCAGCTTGGTTTTTTATTAGAATATATGTTCTTGGTTCCAAACTGACCCTAAATGAAGTAATATCTAATAAAACAACTTTCAATATCATTATATGCCTGTACAGACATGTCGGCATGGTGGGTTTTCAAGGACCTTGTGTCCATTTTCTTGTTTCCTTGCCTGAGAAAACACTGCTGTACATGTCTGAAACATCTGTGCTCATGTTGCATTGTTGCAACATTCTTGTTTGGTTATCTTGTCTGCCCCTCTTTAAATCCTGGATTGTTTAAAATGTGTAAGATCTGTTCTAATGGAATGCTTTACTCTTTTAGATTTGTCTTCTTTCAGTGATTTGAGTAGTCCTTGAAAGATATTCGAGGATAAGTCCTTGAGAATGAAGAAAAAAGGTGATATGTTTATCTGTTTGCAACAAGCAATGTGATTACTCCTTTGTTTGCCAATGAAATGCATTCATGAATACTGAAATCTTTTCAATTACTTGCAACAGGAATGACAGAATTCTGCAAGATCGAGATTGTGCTTTGTTAACTGTAAGGAGTAGACATGTGTTTTTTTTTTTAAAAATAAAATAAAATTTAGTTTTGATATAGTATGTTGCTTTTTATATTTTTCTTATGATTCTTCGCCTAATGCTATGGTTGTGTATCTCTCGACTAGCAATTTCTCCAGAAATCATTCAGAAGGCAGGATCACAGGATTGATGTAAAATCTTTTTCCAATGAAAGGTACACTTACATTCAATCACTAACCTAAGAGACATGCATCTGCAGATACCTAATACATCAGTCTCATGAATAGTTTGAACACATGCTGGTGATCCAATCACACAGACCTCCAGATGAATGTGTCTTCAGCTAGGATCAGGTCTGTCAATTCGTCAGGTGAGTCACTCTTGTATTGAGAAAATAGATACTTAAAAGATGGATAACCAATGGTACATGGGTGGCCGCCTATTCACCTTATTTATGATCTGACTGTATTTCTACGCAGGAGTCTAGGACACTTTCACCAAAGGGTAGACCTGATGAATGGAAAGGGTCTCATAAACAAATGCCACAACAACACATGTGAGGGCCCTTCTATTTCTCCTCCGCAAAAGTACATCTATAAGAAGCACTTCTTAACCCCTTCGAATGTAAAATTTCTATGCACCGGCTAATATTTTCAATTCTGTTGCTACTTTATTTATGTATTATCTCCACAGTAGCCAAATAACTGGGGTATGTTCATAGGAATGTGTCAACCTAGGTAATGTTCTCTAGAAACCCAATTAGCAGTTATAACACCATTGCCTTATGCTCAGGAATTGTGAAATTGGTAATGGTTTGTGGCAAGAAATGGCTCACTGATGTGAACTATAGATTGAGGCAGTGTTTGTTTATAGCTGGAGTTTCTAGGAGTGAAAAGCTGTTGCACTCTTTATTTTTGTATTGCATGCATACACACAGACACGTGCCCTAAATATTTGTGTGAGCCATAGTGTGCTAACAGCTGTTACATATAACAACTGTTACATTATGGTAATGGTGGCAACTGTTCAACGTTATGGGTCATTGGTCCTAATGGCCGTTATGAAAAATGACTCATAACATCCCCATAATGGTCTATTATGAGGACGATATAGGTTCTTTTTTCTATTTTAAAAAAAAAAGGCCGTAATGGACATTATGGCATGTATCATAACAGTGATGGTGGTGGCTGTTATGGCCACTGATATCGTTACGACACACCATGGTGTGAACATGAAGTGTTTCTTACCGACTATCTTTTATTGACTTGCATTAGAATAGAATAATTATAATGCCTTGGCCCTTTGATACTCGGGTATAGTATGTCCTCAGGTGTTATTTGGCAAGTCTTTTGATTTAGCACAGTGTTTGCACATGCATGCGCATGCGCAAGTCCGTGGAGTAGAGGAATTTGGCATAACTCTAGACCTAGGAGCTCGAACTTAAGCGAAGTTCATGCATAGCTCGCCGATGGTGTATAACTAGTTGTGGAACCCGAATTCCCGGATCGGGCGAATGATTAGGAAGAGCCTACCATAGGAGCACATCAAATTGAATATTTAAATCGGGGATTGATGAATGTGATACCTTCAGTCGGTCCCCGGCACTCGGACACTCAAGCCCTCCCCAGTCTCACCAAAGACTAGAATTCCCAAGCCCAAGATCGAGAATGAACCATCTCAGCCCACCATTAGGACCCTGGAGCAGTGACCAAGGCCGATTTGGGACAATTCAGATCCTGTCAGATCAACTAACTTGAGTAGCCCAATAGCAGGACAGATTTGGTAGTAAATATGTAAAATACTTACATTTAGCATATCTAATATAATATAATATAGGAAAACAAACAAGTAGAACTGAATAGGATGTGGTTAAGGGAGGTCAAGTGGCCAGTCCTTCGATAATTTTTTTTAATAACCGTTTTTCAAGGCGAGTGACTCGGTTTGAGTCACCATGAGTCTCGTTGAGTCATTTGAGTCAGTAGATTGACTCAATGAGTCTCTCTGAGTTGGTACCAAGCCACATCTAGAACCGAGTTCCTGTCGACCGGTTCAATATCTTGCCAAGTCAAGTTGACTTGGCCGAGTTTCAATTCAAGTTAGCAAGTTTTAGAACTATGCTTCAAAATGTGGATGCAATCTGTCAATTGGGTTTGTTTTATGAAATAAAAAAAATAAAAAATGTTCACTCTATTGTATGAGTGTGATGGTTCTTATGCATGTACAACTCAAAATCAAACTGTCCAAATTGTAGGCCCTACTTTTGATGGGTGATAAACCAAAAACCTACAGAACTGACCTCCTAATTGGCTGGTTGGTGGACATCTAATGCACAATTAAATTAAAAAGTTCGTCAATTTGGCATGTGGACCTTGATCACATCAATTCAAATACATGCATGGTTTTTTATGTTTGCTAACAGAGCGTTCACGCTTGGCCGACATCTTTATCCTTTCTTCTTCACAACTTGTTACATTTTTCAGCCATAGTGATGCATGAAATATGAATAATCATTTAAGATATCTATATAATACTTGACTTTATGAGAGGAGGGCTATTTTTGAGCAATATCTGACTTTGGTTCTGATTGTACATGACTAATGAAGGATATCCAACATGATACCATGATTTTATCCTTTGTTGAGCCCTCTGCGCCATGCATCTGTCTTGCATCCCAACTGATATAATGTTATTTATTTTGCAAGGTAGCTTGAATTTTGTTGAAGAAACAACCTAGCTATAAACTGGGCATGTAGCTTAGGGCAGGGGAAAGGAGATGATCAGGAGGGACCCCTGAACTAGCGTGGATCTACATGACAATCCATAGATGTCAGTGGGCTGCATCACTCTTCCATTGAGCTTTCCTCTCCTCCCATTCAACAATAAAAAGGCAACATGAACAATGCGAAAGCTTCAGTTTGCTCCCAAAATTCCTTTTCCTTTCTTGAGTTAGATATTTCATAGATATATCAACACTATTTTGTTATATTGCTTTTGATGGAGCCATAAATTTTCTCTAAAATAAGGTTAAATGTCTTATTATTTCATTTTTTTTCCCGTCTATGCAGTTAACTCCTTGGCCAGTCATTATTTACAAAATATCAAAAGTTGATGGTACGAGGAATTCCAAGTGGACTTGCTCATGTGTGGTAGTTGTAGGTTGTTTGTAGCACACATGCCAATTAGGATATGTGTTATAGACATGGGCATTCATCTGGAAAGAAACACTATCATCAAGCTAGCACAAACATTAGGCTGGTCGACTCATCAGATAGGCCGTGCATGACATGTACATTGAATATGGACCATTGGTCATTTTTTCCAATGGTCCATTTTTCTCATACAAGTGTGGCCCGCTTATTGAGTAGACCAATATGATTTTTGGGCTTGAGCATTAGCATAGTGTGCCATTACCTGTCATGCACTGCCTACTGTGTACCTCAAGCTAGGTTCATCTAATTGTATTTATTGTATGGGCTGTTTATGAAACATAATACAAATACATACTTGCTAGGGGTTTCTATATCAAGTTGGGCTAGCCTTACATCGGAGAGCGAGAGGGGAAACATTCGTGGACGTCAGCAGAGAACATTTCCCTGCAAACAAAAAATAGCAAGAAGTTTATCACTCCTTTGTTATATTTATGCCAGGAAAAAAAAAAGGACAAGGTTCCCCTGTTTTCAGTGCAAGAAGCGCACTAGTTCCCTGGTACTGTTGTGGTTCTCATCGTCTTTTCTACAATGCGTTTCAACATTAGATTTTAATCTTACATTTTTTATTTCATTAATCTTTTCTTAATTCACATCTAAGACATCTATGACAAAAACTGACATTTCTTTTCATGTATTTTTGTTCTTTATGAGGATACTTAGTTTCCCAAAATGTGTTTTGGTTGGATTTGTGAGCCTTTGCATCTTTTAGATTCTCCCAATCCAAAATGGAGATCGATCTATGTATACAATGCTATGCATCATTCCTTCCCATCAAGGCTATAGGATCTAGTGGTTTTGATTTTATTAGTACCTCTCAAACAGTAATATTAGTAGAAATACTTCTGAAAATGTTCAGCAATGTCTACAGGGATATCCCCATCTGCAGTTACTTAATCATCGCAATGTAAGGGAGCTTAAGTGAATATCGCAACTTTCTGATGGCTCACTGGTACATGCATTGTTTTCTTAATGTATATGGATAATAACTCGTCCATACATGCTTTTAGACTGTAATTTTTAAAGTCCAAAGTTACTGTTATGTTTCAGATACAGGTCGAATATCGTTCTCCAATCCACCTATTGATGACCTGGCTACAATTTTGTCCCTTCCAACGAAGACCATTCTATGAACGGATTCGGCCAAACTTCCATCCAATACAACAGCTTGGATTAGAGAAGCCAGACCTGGTACCTCTCATCCCTTCGATCTTCAAGTATTTGAAGGGGGATACAAGTAGAAGTAAAGGTTTTCTCTGCAATTGAGGGTCTGTGGTCCATTCATGGATGGGGGGCTCACTTGATTGTATGGTCAAATGATCAAGATCACCACAGTGCTACCCTACCGTTGTGGGTGATTCTACAGAAGATGGAGAATCTGAGCTACCTGATTTCAGCTGCATAGTCAGACTATGAAGACCAGCATCTGCTGGCACCTACGTTTGTGGTTGATTGTGCAAAAAACATGCGGATAGTAGAATCCTAGCTTTCCAATTTTCCTTGTTAAATGTGGACTATTGGCTGATTTTTGTCATCACCTGCTGCTTGAAGGCTTTTATTTGGACGGATAGGATTGTCTAATTGATGTGATATTTATACAGTTGCCTCTCACCATAGGGCTTGTAAGATTGACATACCACCAGATGATCCACCTATGATCCATGTGGGCACAGTCAAGCAATGGACCTTAAGGCATAAGGCTGGCTCCAAATTGAAAATGAGTAAATAGGCTTCTCAAATTCTATGTCAAGGGTGGGCGATTCATCTTCAAAAGGTGAGCGTCAAGCATGATGTACCACTTTCTGAGTCACTCTTCTGATTCATTCATGCATTCACGAATTTAATGTCAAGCATGAGTCACCACTTTTGAGGTCATCAGTTGTAGGCTTCACGAATAGGTTTTCAAAGCGACGGTTACTTTTCAGCAGTTTGTAGCTCTATCATTGTGTTGAGTTAGAAGGCCAATGTATAATGAATATTTGAGTGTTGGAAGAAAGGTTGTATCTATTTTAGAATGCATGTAAATGGATCAGTAGCCTAACTGCTATGCTGTTTTTACTGTGCTACATTGTAAGGAATTGATCAGCCATTGTTTACTGTTTGGTTGTGAATCTCTGTGTCTAAGCTTTCATTCATACTTCAATTTGTCGATGCCAAACAGCTCCAACAAGAATAACAAGGCCAATGCCAGATTACAGGTTTCAAGAATTTAAGGGATCCCAGGTTAAGCCTCAATACCAATCTTGGTGGCCCCCATGCTCTCCATGTCAGATTGTACATGCCAAGAGGCTTTTTCCCCATATTTATTACAACCATTGATCATTTTAATTTTTTTCTGTGACTAAATATAAGTGTAATTAAGGTGGGAAAGTACCACTTTCTCATTACTTATCAGTAATTATGTATTAGAGTTCTTGTTCATTTCATACGGACGGGGCCGCCTCACACGAACTGATAGAGCATGGTGAATTAATCCATTTATCTCATAGCCCAGGCCCCACATCTCATGAGTTAGGACCTCAGCTGAACTCCCTTCGTGAGCCCCACTTCACATGGGTTCCGTTTCACACGAGTCACCCGTTTCATATGAATGGGGCTGCCTTAGACGAGCCACCCGCCTCACATGGGGTGCATACCCCAGGTGTGCCCTTGCATAGGCAACCCCACTTGAGCCCGGTGTGAAAATGCCCCTGCATTACTATTTCTCTAAATACATTATATAATAAAGGTTTGCTAAGCCAATATGTATGAAGAGCCCATTTACACACCATATATGTGTTAGAACAGCAGGAGTGTGCTATTTGATCCATCCATTATGCATGCCTAACCATCCAAGTTCTCTTACCAACCTGAACACTATTGGATCCAGGTCTGGGCCCTCAAAACAGACTCGAACTCGAACCCGAATGGACCGGACCAGCCAAGACCACAAGTCGCAGTGGGTAGGTTGATATAGTTTAATTGTCGTTCAATTGGGCTCGATCAACTGGAACTAACCTGCACAACCACACAAAGGTTCAAGTAGGACTATCGGGCAGGTTGATGTTTTCATTATTCCCAACCCGACTTAATGTGACCCGAATGTGCTCAACCCAAATGCAAATTAGGTTGGTATTTTCCAATCTTAACCCAAACTGAGGACCTTGACAACGTGATCCGAACACAATTTGGGTCAATTGGGTTTGGTTCGATCCGAACATAAGTTGCAGCCCTAAGTTTAATAATGGAACATGGGGCTATATGGTCCGGGCTGGATTGGTTCATCTAGCCTAACCCATTGATTATTTATATGGTTGGGTTGGGTCAGGTTGGAAATGGTTCAACCCTGCTCAGACCCATACCCATACCCATTTGGCTTAGTCCAACCTTCATTAGGAGCAGCTCGGGTCTGTTGACCTGCTAGCTGACCCAATACATTGTCACCTGTAGTTCAAAACCTGAGAACAGATTGACCAAGCCAAGGCCCTTGGACATCCCTAATTGATGGTTATGCTTGAAGCCATTCAGGTCCATTGCCAACCCTATTTGTATCATGTTTTCGTTGGTTAGGTTAGGCGCGATGCAAATAATGAATTAATTTTAAATAGTAAATAATTTTGATGTGAAAATTACGATAATTTTGCATTAAAACATAAAAAAATAAAATTGACAAGAATTCATTTTTCAGCCCATTCAAGTAAAAAATACTCAACTCAATAGATAGTAATTATAAATTAGGGTTTGCTAACATCTTCAGATGTTAGCAATGTTGACCTGTTGTTGATCCAAACTATTCATTCATTCATACAATTGTGAGCAAGCCATGGTGCAAAATCAGGAGATTTTAAGCATCCGATTAATAGCATGAAAATGGACAGTGGACAACCAAGATTGACTGGAGAAACAAAATAGGTCCAATCATCTTCTTGAAACATCTAGTGCATGGATGATCCCACTTTTTATTTATTATGATCTTAAAGGAACACTTCGATTTGATGATTCTAACCATGTGAATTATCGCTCGTAAAAAATGGATGGTTGTTAGCAAATTGGCTCCATTCAAAGGGTTAGGATCATCCGACCGGTGTGATTATTACACCATGGCTTGTTCCTAATTGTATGAATGAGTGAATAGTTCAGGTGGTGGCATCTATCCTAAAATGTTGTAACTTGCAAGGTCCTAGTTCTGGTGCTAAATGTGCATGTGGTGATCCAGTCTGTCCATCTAGTGGGCCATGCCAATTGGCAAAAATGTACGTAGTCATCTCATCATGAGATATTGGAAATTTCAGGAGCCGCCAACTAGCAAGACATTATCATATTCCAACTTCGGTGGGCCCTACAGGTTGGTGGCTGTCTGTATCAATACTTTTAAATTATTGCAAGTGAATCATTATTTATGTACCTAGACTGGAAGGGAGTTTTTCAATTTTTATTTTTTATTTTATTTTTAATCGTTTGTCCTTTCATGCAAAGGTCGGCAAGTCAAGTCAAGAACACGTCCTTTCGGCCGGCCATACTTCAAGAAAATCATCAGCAACTTCCTTAAAGAAAAAGATGCATAGAGAATGGACATGGCTTAGGTGGATCCCTGATTGTGGAGCGTACCATGTGCCTTAGTCAAGGATCCACCAAAGCCGCGTTCACATAGAATGAGATTTTGTAAAGATCATCAAGTCAAGTCAGTACTTGAGAAAATCACCAGCAGCTTCCTTAGATAAAAAAAAATTACACATATCAGGCAATTAGGGCATCTACATGGTAGCCCACCAGACCAAAAATTCTAGTCATTGTATATGTGCTATATTTAAGACAATTAGCTGTTTATGCTGAAGAGAGTTGGGCCATGGCCTAACACCTGAGATGAACCATACACGTCTGTGGTGGTACCTCAAATTGTGTCCCTCACCAAATTCATGGCAAGAAAGCCTAACCAGATGACCCCATCAACTAATCAGTTGCAATCAAGATCACACCAATGTCTATGGTGGAGATTGGATTGAACACAATTTGAGGAAGAGCTTCCTTAAAATGTAAACCTGATTAACAGAGTTGATGAAAGATATACCGCATGATGGCCCACAAACAAACCTATATTTGGTTGACATCCCATTTACATTATTTCATGTGGTGTGGCCCATTTGATTTGTGGATCTAGTTGATTTTTTAAACCTCAGGACCTAACATCGAGTATAAAAATTTGATTAGTAGAGTGAATTTTGTAATTAAAACATGGTGGGCCTCCTAGACTTTAGTTACTGGTGCCAATCATCCATTAGAAATGTTGGAACTTGCAATGTCCCTGTTCAACCACTCGACATTGTTGCAAGTAGACCAGGGATCACAGAAAGGGTGATTTTCAGGGTATATTGATCATTCATACTTTCAAGTAAAGGTCAGCAAGTCAAGTCTAAACGGATGGACGGAGTGGATTTCTCACAGACATCATCGGTTGGTCCGCGTAGCTTCCACGCAATCTGCATCCGTGATATTGGAGGTGGGCCATACCGCATTGATGGTACTGATGTCCTGCACGAGTGGCCTGTTGCAGTGAAAGACGGTATGGTACCAAAAGTTCTGACACCCGTATGAAGGTGATCAGTTCTTCACTATTTATTGGGCATGGTGACGTGTCCATGTCTCATGTACGGTGATAGTTCAGCACCCATTCAAGAATGATGGTGATTTGTCCACCGAACAATGGGCATACGTGTCCGGTAATCTGGACCGTTCAAATTGAATCCCGTTGTGGATGTAGCACAGATAAAATGTCCCCATTGGTTTGATGATCTTAACTATCTCACCAAATAGTGAGCATTTACCATTTTGTATCAACCATCCATTTGATAGACGCCAGTTTCGATGGTTACGATCCATCCGTCACTGCGACTATTGGACCCAAGGACCGATCATAAAGCGGATTGGTTGGTGACCCCAATGCCACCCAGCTGGGTGGACTTGGGCGTTCTAGGGCCCACCGTGATACGTGTGTTTTATCCACACCGCTCATCAAAATTTTCAGGTCATTTTAATCGCATGACCTAAAAACTGAAGCAGGTCAAAAGCTCAAGTGAACGACACCACTGGAAATAGTGGTGACTGAACGTCCACCGTTAAAAACTTCTTTGGACCATAGAAGTTTTGGATTTAGCTGATATTTGTGCTTTCCCTTCGTACACAGGTTGGATGGAATATAAACATTTTGGTGGGCCTTAGGAAGGTTTCAATAGTGGTTGTTTCAGCTCGGGTCTATTAGTCTGCTAGCTGACCCAATACACTGTGACCTGTAGTTCAAAACCTGAGAACAGACGACTGACGGAGCCAGGGCCCTTGGACAGCCATCCAGGTCCATTGTCAGCCCTATTTGTATCATGTTTTTGTTGGTTAGGTTAGGTGGGATGGAAATAAATAATTAATTTTAAATAGTAAATAATTTTCATGTGAAAATTACGATAATTTTGCATTAAAACATGAAAATAAAATCGACAAAAATTCATTTTTCAGTCGGTTGGAGTCCACAGACTCAACTGAATAGATAATAATTATAAATTAGGGTTTGCTAACATCTCCAGGTGTTAACGATGTTGACCTATTGCTGATCTAAGCTATTCATTCATTCATGCAATTATGAGCAAGCCATTGTGCAAAATCAGGAGATTTTAAGTGTCCAATAATAGCATGAAAATGGACGGTCAAGATTGATCGGAAAAACAAAATAGGTCTAATCATCTTCTTGAAACATCTAGTGGATGGATCCCACTTTTATTTATTATAATCTTAAAGGAGCACATCAATTTGATGATTCTAACCATGTGAATTATCGCTAGTAAACAATGGATGGTTGTTAGCAAATTGGCTCCATTCAAAGGGTTATGATCATTATTAGTGTGATTATTATACTATGGCTTGTTCCTAATTGTATGAGTGAATGGTTGATCAAGTGGTGGCATCTATCCCAAATGTTGTAACTTGCAAGGTCCTTGTTTCTGGTGCTAAATGTGCATGTAGTGATCCAGTCTGTCCATCTAGTGGGCCATGCCGATTGACAAAAATGTACAGTAGTCATCACAGGATATGGGAAATTTCAATAGCCAACAGCTAGTAAGATATTTTCATTTTCCAACTTTGGTGGGCCCTACAGGTTGGTAGCTGTTTGTATCCTTACTTAAAGTTATTGCAGTTGTACCATTATTTATGTACCTGGACAGGAAGGTAGTTTCTCAATTTTTTTATTTATTTTTAACAGTTTGTCCTTACATGTAAAGGTCCCACTGTATTGGTTATTTGACATCCAATATGTTGATTAGGTCACACAGATGTAGATGAAGGAAAAAAGACAACTCAGCTTGATTCAACATTTGGCCCCATAAAGTTTTTACTAGTCATCGCTCATTCAACACTGTTTCCTGTAATGTGGTCCACTTAAGATTGGGATATACCTCATTTTTGGTCTCATACAATAAAATGATCTATAACAATAGATAGACGGAATGGATGAAACACATACATCATTGTGAGGCCCACATAACACGGCTATCAGCCATCGGCTGGTGGTAAGCCAATCGGTTTCGCTTTATTGACGCTCTTTCTGAAGCGGATTGCGTACTGAGTAACTTACTCATAGGCTAACCGTACTGAGTAAACTCCCTGGGGTCCACAATGATTTAAATATTTTATCTACTCCGTTCATCCATTTTAAAAGATAAATTTAGGGCTTGACTCCAAAAACGAAATATATCCAATTATCAACTGGACCTCACCACAGGAAACAGTGTGAATTGAAATTCTACAGTTGAAAATTTCTTGGGTCCCATAGAAGATTTGGATCAAGCTGATATTTGCGTTTTCCCTTAATCCATGTCTTCGTGATCTTATGAACAGGTTGGATGAAAAATAAACATCACTGTAGACCCTAACAAGGTTTCAATGGTGTAAGTCATTATTCCCACTGTTTCCTCTGGTGTGGTACACTTAAGCTTTGGGCATACTTATATTTGACTCAAGCATTAAAATAATCTGAAAAAACGGTTGGACGGCGTGGATAACCGAAATGCATTCATAGTAGGACAAGTGAGTTTACTCAATAAAAGCGTACTGAGTAACTAAGTACGCAATCCGTTTTCCGCTCTCCCTCTGTTATTGGAATTTGGAAACGGAAGCGCAAGCCTCCCGCTGCAACGGTAACCTATGTGGAGCCCACCTAGATGTTTGTGATAAATCTATCCTAGCCATTAGTTTTTCTAGATCATGTTATAATATGGACCCAACAATGATATATATCCAAACCTTGAGTGGGCCACACTAGAGAAAAAGGTGAGGATTGAGCTTTTCCCTTTGAAACATTCAAGCGGCCACAAAAGTTTTGGATCATGCTATTGTTTTTATAATTTCAGTTCATCCCAGTAGGAATAACCTCATGAACCATATGGATGACATATATACATCATGGTGGACCAGGAAAGTTTCAGCGACAAGAATTCCCCCACTTACTGTTTCCAGCCTGTGCGGCCCACATGAGTTTTGGATCTGCATATTTTTGGGCCTACATTATTATATGATATATATATATATATATATATATATATATATATATATATATATATATATAAAGGATAGACGGAGTGGATTTCTCACAAACATAACGGTGTGCCCCACCTAGCTTGCCGTCGAAGGAAGTTACTGGTGATGGCTTTGGCCAACGGATGCCTCTATCGCTGCGCAAGAACGCGGATTAGGTACTAACCCTATCCATCCCTGGCTAGGATTGGGCATGGGTCTGAGGGGCCGGCCTGATCTACTAGTTTTATCCACACTGTTTATTTATCTTTTCATATTATTTTAGAGTAAATTCCAAAAAATAGAGAAAATCCAACACTAAATTAGATCACACCAATGGAAGCAGCGGTGATAATGACACCCACTGTTAAACCCTTTTAGGGCCAATCTGAGATTTTATCGCGCGTAATTTTTAGGTTCATGGTCTATATTACCTAGGAAAATGGATGGACGATATGGATTACAATACATGCATTAAGGTATATCCGTTGGTCAGGGACAAACCATATTAGGTGCCGGCCGGCCGCACCTAATCCACACTCGTAAAGTGTCACTGCTGCTGCTCTGGACGGAAACGGATTGGCGACTCCCCTGCCACCAGCCAATGACTGATGATCGGTGCTCCATGAGCCCTACTATGATGTATGTGTTTCATCCATTCCGTCAATCTATTTTTCTACATCATTTTATGGTATGAGACCAAAAATGAGATATATACCAATATCCTGTAGACCACATTACAGGAAACCGTGTTTAATGCACGTTGACCATTAAAAAGTTTTTGGGGCATAAAAGTTTTGGATCAAGCTGATCTTTGTTTTTTTCCCTTCATCTGGGTCTGTATGACCTAATCAACAGATTTGATGTCAAATAAACAGTACAGTGGGCCTTAGGAGGATTTTAATGGTGGATATGCAATCGCTATTATTTTCCTGTGGTGTGGTCCACCTGAGATTGATATCTCTATCATTTTTGTATTCGAGCCCTAAAATGATCTGTAAAAAATGGATGAATGGAATGGAGATGAAACACATACATCATGGTGGGTCCCACATAGCACGAACACCAGCCACGGGATGATGGCAGGGGGAGTAGCCAATCCGTTCTCGCTCTCGGCTCCAGTTGCGTTTGCGGAAGAAATTAGGTTGACGTGGCAAAATTTTGTAGGCTCCAACATAATGTATGTGTTACATTCACACGTTCATCCATTTTTTTCAAATAATTTTGAATATGAACTCAAAATTTAGTCACTCTCCACTTTTTTTTTTTTTTTTTTTACACCCACTGTCAGTTCATACTTCACTGTTAACCACACCATAGAAATTAGCGTGGATTGAGATTTTGGGATGGGACCCATTTTGTTGAATAGAGAGGCTTCAGATGATATTGTTAGGAGTGTTTGATCATTGAGGCTTTTGGGATGGGCCCATCCCTACAGAGCACATGAAATGAAGCATTCATGTTTGTGGTGGTACCTTTAATTGTGTCCCATCATCAAACACATGACCAAAAAATCAAACAAAATGGCCCATCAAGTGACCAGTCGCAGACTCAATCATGGTCACCACAGATGTCTATAGTTGAGATTGAAGTGTACACAATTTATTTGTGGTGTATTTGAGGGAGAGCTTTCTTTCCTATTGAAATATATGTGGACGCAAATTTCTGTAGGGCCCACCGTTTGTATGTATCTTATCCACACCATCCATCCGTTTTATCAGATTGTTTTAGGGCACTAGCCCAAAACTGAAGCATATCCAAAGCATAAGTGGGCCACACCAAAGGAAACAGTGGGGATAATGACATCCAATGTCGAAACCTTCCTAAGGCCCACAGTTATGTTTATCTATCATCCAACCTGTTCATAAGGTCACACAGATATGGATGAAGGGAAAACAGAAATATCAGCTTGATCCAAAACTTCTGTGACCCTCAAAAAGTTTTCAACCGTAGGCACTGAATTCCCACTGTTTTGTGTGGTGTGGCCCACTTGAGCTTTGGATATACTTCAATTTCTGGCTAATATCCTAAAATGAACTGGTAAAATAGATGTACCGCGTGGAAAAGACATATAGATCACAGTGGGCCCCACAGAATAAACTCTACCTGTTAGAACGACCATGAAATATGAGCAGTACTCAAAAGTATTCGGCATTGTCAAGGAAGGTGGCCCATCATGTTGATGTTACAAAGCAACAGCATTGGCAGCTTCTTGATGTTTTCCATCAGCCTGTTTTTTATCCTTCTTTGTGACTCTTTTTCTGCCCTTTCTTTCTTCTTCTTCTCTTCTTCTCTTCTTCTTCTTCTTCTTCTTTTTTTTTTTTTTTTTTTTTTTTTTTTTTTTTTTTTTTTTTTCACGAAATTTCATTACCTTACATTAATCCACATTATCACTATTTTCAGGTGTAAGGTTTTTCCAAAGACATAAGCATTTCTCCTTGCTTTTGTTAAAACAATTTTGGGGAAGTTGACTTCTCTACTTCAGCAGGAATTTGAATCAGAATGTTAAAACAATGTTACTTCTGAAAAATAACAGGTTTCAAGAATTTAAGGGGTCCCACGAAATTACCGCATCAATCTCAATTTTGGTGGGCCACATGCCTTCTACCTCAGGTTTGTACACAGAGAGCTGCATTTTCCTGACTTGATCACAACCATGGATCATTTGTTTTTCTTTTTCGAAACTTAGTATAATTGTGATTAAGGGGTTAAAGTGCTGCTTTCTTGTGCAGAATCAGAGATGGAGATGTGAGGCCCACCTGAATTGACATAAGGGCCTGATCCTATTATTCCATTTATAAAAGTGTGTTTAAAACCTTAAGATTTTTGCCAAGAGTATATCTGAAATGTTGGTACTCCACATGCACGTGGTGATCCAATCTGTGCATCTTGTGGACCGCACTGATCAGCAAAAACTGTGCAGCAGTTGAATGTATGAAATTCCCGGAATAAGAGGTGTGGTGTCATGATGCAGCTAGTAACATATTTTCTCCTCCCAATTGTGGTGGGTCCTGCAGTGTTGATAGCTGTCTCTTAATTACTTTAAGGTAATAAAAAAAAAATAAAAAAAAAATACTACTCAAGCTAGATTTTATTAATGGGCACTGGTGAGCAAAGGGATGGTGACTCAGGTGGGCTTTTACTGTGTGAAATCTACCCCAACCATCAGGTGCGCCATCTCATGTTAGGCTCAGGACAAAATAATCAACCCCATCTCTGATTTAGGTGAACCGTATGATTGAAAAAGTGTACAATACAATACTCACCTTCCAAGTTGTTTTCTTAGTTTGGCCCACCTGAATCACCGATGGACCTGAATTTTGGACACTATTCCTAAATTTAGTGTGGTATCTAATGGTTAGATTGGATTTTCTATAATCTCTTTGTGGGCCCTGCAAAAATCAAGGGTACACGATTTCTGTGCAAGTTGTTTCCCTTGGAAGGTCATATAAATGACAGGGCAGCATTGGTTTTTTTGGTCCTGGGCCTTGCGTGGGATTGCATATCTAATCTAATGAACTAATGCTACACTAAAGTGGTCTATAAAAAAAAAATAATAAAAAAATTGCGTGCAAGAACCTCATATTTTTAAAAAAATTTACACTAAGCACACCCTTGATTTTTTACCAGCCTATTAGGATGTATATATAAGATCTACTTTAACCATTAGATGTGTAATCCCATGTTATGGCCAAAGCCAAAAAAATCAGGTTGACCAGCGATTTAGGTTGGACACACCAAAGGAAATAGTAGAGAGAAAGACATCCACAAGGGCCTCTGTGAGGATCATATGAAATCGACTCCAAACTGTTAGATGCTACAAAAATGGCTGAAACTAAGCTGCAAGACAAGCCATCGAAGTTCAAGTATCGATGAACAAATGCAACTTCCACAATGGGTAATCCCAGATTTATGCCATGCATTTATCTGAAATGTTGTAACTTGCAAAGTCTTTATTCCAGTACTCAACATGCATGTGGTGGTTCAGTTCTAGTGGACCATATTGATAAAAAAAAAGAAATAAAAAAGTGTACATGAGTCATCATGCCATGTTCAAAATTTCAAGAGTGAAGAGGTATGGTATCATCTAGTTAACAAGATATTTTCATCTCCCAACTGCGGTGGTCCCGCATGGTCGGCCCACCTGGTTGATGGGGGACGCGGCTTGGATGGACTCCGGATCCATCGAAGTTGGTGGACCCCTGATTGTGGGGCCCACCATGATGTATGTGCCTTACATCCATGCTTATGGTGGAGATTGGAGTGAACACAATATCAGGTATTCTTGAAAGAGAACTCTTTCCTATTGAAATATATTTCAGCAGTTAAAATTGTCCGGCATTATCAACGAATATGTCCCACCGCATTCATGTTTCCACGAAAGCAATAGATTTGGCAGCTTCTTGATGCTTTCCATGTGCTCTGTCTCCTTCTCTGTTGATTCCTTTCAATCCCACTTACACCGAAAGTAACATATGGGCAAAGTAACATATGGGCCCACTTTCATTATTTTCCTTTCCACTTCCTGATAAAGCTAATCTAAGTAATAAGGTGCATCTTCAAGCATCCACATCTACCAAGTGTGCCATATGTGACATTATCAAACTACAGCTTTTAGTATGCCGAATGTGTATAGGCATTGTATGTGCTTATCTATCAATCTTTAATTAGTATTAGTTGTAGGAGAGTAGCCTATTTAGAAAGGCCTTAGTTGGATAGATACATCCAAAATAGCCTATACAAACAGAACTTTAATGGTTACCCAACTAACCCAAAGAGTGTGTGGTTACATCCAACAGATACCACCCAGTAGAAGTAAACCATTTTATATACTACACCCAGTGGAAGGTATTTGCCATTTGACATTCAGGAAAAATAAATAAATTAAAATAAAATAAAATCATGCATCTAAAACACCAGGCATAGTTCGGTCACGAGCTGAAAATTTGAAAACTCTATCATTTGAATTGGGTATATATGAACCCATCATGAATAGCCAGAAAAATGTTTTGAATTGGGTTATGTAAACAAATATGGTCTTGTTTGGTAAATGACTAAAAATGAGTTCATCTCATTTTATTTAACAGTAATTACGTGTTAAGAATCTTCATCTCTAATACATAATCATTAAAAGTGAATGTTTGTTTGAGTAGAAGAAGAAAAGAAACAGAGGTTGTATTTATTTCAGAACTCATATTAAGCAGCTACGTAAGTTTATAACGGTATTAACTGTTATGGTTGTTACAAGTAATCAAATGGGTTGGTTTTATGTGCAATACTTAGATGTCTAAGGAATCCATCTGCCATTCTATTTACTATTTGGTTGGGTATCTCTCTGTTTACTCAAAATTTGCCAATGCCAAACAGTGGGGGGTAGGAGTACCATATTTGGCGGGCCATCGCCAAAATAACAGGTTTCAAGAATTTAGGGGATCCCGCAAAATCAAAATTAAGGATTCAGCCTCAATCCCAATTTTGGCAGCCCAGGTGCCTTCCACGTCAGATTTGTTTTTGTGGAGCAGCATTTTCCTGGTTTAATCACTACTATAGATCATTTTATTTTTCCTGAAACTTCACATTGTTGTGATTAGGGGGCTTAAAACGATGCTTTCTTGTGTGGAATCTTACAAGTATATATGGAGCCCACCTGATTTGCCATCAGGGTATGATCTTGATTGTGCCCCAGATGATCCCCTACCCAAACAGACCATTTGTTCCATTTACACACTGTTTTAACATTATGATTTATGCTGTACATCTATATGAAAATTTGTAATTAACTTGCAATGTCCCTGTTCTGGTACTCAACATTCATGTCGTGATCCGGTCGATCCATCTCGTGGACCACACCGATCAGCAAAAAATGTGAAGCAGTCGTCATGAGACGTCGGAAATGCCAGGAGTCAGAGGTGTGTGGTGCTATCCAGCTAAAAATATACTTTCATCTCCCAACTGCATGGACCCCCCTGTATTGATGGCTGTCTGGATCAGTTAAAATTACTGTACAGTAAAGAATATGTGATCTTACTTGTATGTTATCCTTCCCTTTCCTGGGAGCGGATTAGCTCTTTCTGTGGGAACAGCTTAGTGGGTGTGGTGTTACCCTTACTGTGTGGGGCCCACCTTTATGAATTTGTTTCATATCGGGTAGACCATACTATTGTACATATCTAATTTGTTGTGGGGTGTTAGCATGGAGATCTAAAAGAATATGATGATTACCCATTTATTTTGAAGAGAAGCTGCAGAACCGATTGTTGGGATTATTTGATCATTGAGGCTTCTGATCTATGGCCCATCCCTAGCTGGGCCCATTCCTTTCCCTGTAGAAATATGAGGACATTGTGAAGGAAGGTATCCTGCATTGTAAAGGTATTGGCGTGTGCTTTCTTTATAGTTTTTTTCCTTTCTTTCTTTATCCTTGTCGGTGATTCCTTTTTCTCTCACTTAATGGAATTTTTACTTTTACTTTTTTTTATTCTTTTTGTGGGGTGTTTTCATTATTTCTATTAGACATTATTACATTTTCAGTTCTTGGGGATTTCCACCAGTGTCAAGAGAAAAGAGTGTGAGTGTCTGTCTCTGAGAGAGAGTTCCTTCTTCCTTTCATCTTCTTCTTCCCCATCATCACAAGTGCGGTGTAGTCTACTTGTGTGGATAGCTTACGTCATCCTCTTTCCCTGCCACTCTCTCAGCTCCCTCCTACTACAATAGATCAGGGAGAGACCTCTTGATATAGAGGATCAGTATCAAACTCTTCATCGTAGAAATATCTATCCACGTTATCCTGATCACTTCAAGGTAATATCTTAACCATCCATTTTTAGACCATTATTAGAATCTGACTTTACTGCACATGAGGTGTTCAAGGGAATTGGATCCTTAAAAGTACCAGGTTTCCGTTGTGTTTATACCTGAAAGATCCAAAACCAGCTCACCCCACAAGAAAATGAGATGCTCTGAAATCATGCCAATCCAACCATCAACTAGGCCACCATGCAAATTTGGAAGCTTATGTTGTGGCCCACTTAATGATTAGATTAGCCTGATCTCTAAGGTGTCCATTTTTTTTATAGTGGACCATCCTTGTGGATGGTTTAGATTACATGAACTGTGATGGTCCGACTCTTGTCAAGCGTCCTTGTACCTGATGGCCACATATTTCTCTAATCCCTCCTTATTGAGCGCCATAGATATGCTTGTGATCATTCATTTAATTGATATCACTCTTTGTTCAATCTTAGATTAATATTTCAATTGATAGGATTTGTACGGGAAATGATTGTGATCATTCATATATTCTCTGTTCAATCTTAAATTATTTCAATTTATATGAATTATACATCCAACATGGTACTTATATAAGTATTGATCTTGATGGGTAACTTGGTTCTTTTAAAAGAGCTTTGACGGTAAGATGCAAGAACAAGGCAGCTCACGTATCCAACACCCATGTGCTAGCATGGCATATACACATGAAATCTAATCCATCCATCAGAAGAAGGAAATGGAGATGCAAATTGAAGTATAGACCATCTTGGTGGCAATTGATGGTCTGCCGCCTGTTGCTTGGTCCATTTATGGATGGACCCCACTTGGTTGCATGGTCAGATGAACTAGACTAACTATCAGCTCCTTTAAAAAAAAATAAAAAAATAAAAAATAAAAAAAAATAAAAAAAATCTAATAGAAAATCCTAATTATCTGATATTCTCCATTGAATGTAGACTTTAGGCCAATTTTTATTATTACAAATTTGTTTGAAAGTTGTTACTTGGACGGAGAGGATCATCCAATGCCATATTTAGACAGTCACCCTAGGGTAACGGATCAGATGATGCACCCACGAAGCCACATGGCCTGGTCAAACAATAGACACTCAAGCATAAGGGCAAACTCCAATCAGAAAATGGGCCAATAGGCTACCCTATACTAAATCTTAGGGATTTTTTCAATTGGCTGCAGATGCATTTTGTGCTAGCGATTGAAAATTCTTTACTTTCAAACTATTTTCATAAAATGTCTACTATTTTCACCTTTAGTAAAGCAGCTACCCTATGTGAAAACATTTCAATACTGATGTAGAACGTGTCACAGAGATATTCCCATCACGGTTGAGCCAAAAAGAGGTGGACCATAAATTGACCATAACTTTTGATCCGGGTATCGTTACAGGGCGTACAACCTATCGATCTTTACTGAAACGGGTCATCCGAGGTGAACCGACCCACAAAGTGGGTCGCATCTGTCTGTTTCATCAGAAAACGTGCGCTTTCAACTCAAAAACGAATTTTTAGGAAGATTTTACTATTTTTAGTAATTCCGAATTTTTGATATTTTTTAGAGTTTTAGATTTTCTTTCCTTATAGAAATAAGTTTTAGTTATACTAGGACTCTTCTAGAGAAAGTTTATTTGTAATTTTTATTTTTAGAAATTAGGCTTTAGAAGAGTTGTATTAGAATTAGGATTTTTATTAGAGTTAGAATTTTGCTATTTTTGGTAATTACGAATTTTAGTTTATTTTTTTTCTTTATTAATAGTGTAAGGAGACACATTAGAAAATAATCAATGATTCATTAATCTATTTCGAATTTATTTAGAATTTATTTCTATTTTCTGCTCTCTTTTCTAGTGGATTCGAGAAGTCTCTGTGAGGAGTCCAGAGAAGTTTGGTATCAAAGCGAGGTTTGGTATCAAAGCGAGGTTTGGTATCAAAGCGAGGTTTCTCCTCGGGTCGATGGCTTCTAACGACGGGTTGGACAACAATCCCATGGGCGGTGCTCCAGGGAATTTACCTTTAACGGCGGCAGCTTTCAAAGTAGTGCAACAAGAGAATCGGCAAGCCCTGCAAGGGCTGCAGGCTTCCATCGACCGCATAGCGGATCTCTTGACGGAAAACCTAAGGCAACTCTGTGTTCATGGTGGTGATCCACCACCAGCAATTGCTGGAATTTGTAATTATACTGATCGTAAGGCGATGCTATCAATGAACCAAAGGATGGTTCAAGAATTCAAGATGAAAGTCGATCTTCCTAATTTTAATGGTCAACTCTACTTCAAGGACTTCCTCGATTGGTTGCTCGAAGTCGAACGTTTCTTCGACTACATGAACATCGTAGAAGAAAGAAAAGTTAAACTCGTGGCATACAAGTTGACGGGCAGAGCTTCAGATTGGTGGGAACAACTTCAACTCGAGCGGATGAGACAGATGAAGGCGCCAATCCGCACATGGTCGCGGATGAAGAAGTTATTATACATGCGATTCCTCTCTCGAGATTACGATCAGGTATTATTTCAACAAAACCAAAATTATTATCAAGATAGTCGATCAGTAAAAGGTTATGCAGAAAAATCCTATTATTGGTCCGCGAGAAACAACTTCATCAAAACGGAGTTGCAACAGACTACAGGATTCATCAGTGGCGAACATGTGACCTTTATGGGAATGGAGAACCAACCCAAGACTTCTAAAGTAAAAGAACAATATCTCATCACTAAACAGGCCTTTGTCAAACAATATGAGGAAACGGGAAATATATATCCATTAGTTGAAAAGAAAAAATATATGGAGCCTGTAAATATCTTAGAGGATTTGGAACCAGTATCGCAGGAGTTCAAGAGGGTTGTGCTCGATGAACTCTCTAATAAATTACCTCCCATACGAGATATACAAAATGACGTTGATCCCGTCTCAGGGGCAAGTCCGCCCATTGCCCACATTATCAGAAAAAATATGAGATTTTAAAGACAGATGTGAAGGAACTGATCAATATTAGTCAAGTCAAGGATAGCATGAGTACATGTATTGTGTCAGATGTGAAGGAACTGATCAATATTAGTCAAGTCAAGGAAAGCATGAGTACATGTATTGTGTCAGCTCAAGAGCTTAATGCCAAGTATAAAAAAAGGGCTAATGAACATCGGCTTCAGAAGTTATCTCAGACTCATGTGCCAAGTCTCTTGCGTAACTCGAGGACGAGTTTTTTTCAAGTGGAGGGGTCTGATGTAGAACGTGTCACAGAGATATTCCCATCACGGTTGAGCCAAAAAGAGGTGGACCATAAATTGACCATAACTTTTGATCCGGGTATCGTTACAGGGCGTACAACCTATCGATCTTTACTGAAACGGGTCATCCGAGGTGAACCGACCCACAACGTGGGTCGCATCTGTCCGTTTCGTCAGAAAACGTGCGCTTTCAGCTCAAAAATGAATTTTTAGGAAGATTTTACTATTTTTAGTAATTCCGAATTTTTGATATTTTTTAGAGTTTTAGATTTTCTTTCCTTATAGAAATAAGTTTTAGTTATACTAGGACTCTTCTAGAGAAAGTTTATTTGTAATTTTTATTTTTAGAAATTAGGCTTTAGAAGAGTTGTATTAGAATTAGGATTTTTATTAGAGTTAGAATTTTGCTATTTTTAGTAATTACGAATTTTAGTTTATTTTTTTTCTTTATTAATAGTGTAAGGAGACACATTAGAAAATAATCAATGATTCATTAATCTATTTCGAATTTATTTAGAATTTATTTCTATTTTCTGCTCTCTTTTCTCGTGGATTCGAGAAGTCTCTGTGAGGAGTCCAGAGAAGTTCCGTGGATTCGGAATATTTATCCTCTTGAGGAAGACGGTGCTCGACCTCACGTCCTCCCCTGCGTCAAATACTGCATGCATGCTAGCCTCGCTAATCACACCATACCTGCCACCCCCAAACTAGGTGAGACCCCTGAGGCCTACTGTTAAAACCTTCTGAAAGTTTTATTGTGATGTTTATATGCCATCCAAACTGGACATTAGATCATTTGCATTTCTATTTTTATTTTTTATACACACGACACCCTACATACACCACACTCACCCATGCATACATGGAATTTCACCACCTATGGGTATTGAACCCCAGGACCTCGTGTTTAAACTCCAGAGAGACTAGGGTGGATAACATCATAGTAGGCCCCAAATGTGGAAGCGGATTGTGTAGTGAGTAAGTCACTACGTTTAGCTAGCTAGCGTACTGAGTAAACTCTCTCACCATGATTTATGTATTTTATCCGCTCCGTCCACCCATTTTCCCAGATAATTTTAGGCTTGAGCCTAAAAATGAAGCATATACAATATTCGAATGGACCACACCACAGGAAACAGTGACTTCAACTTCTACCGTTGAAAATTTCTTAGGGGCCACAAGTTTTAGATCAAGCTTATATTTGTGTTTTCCAATATTCATCCATGTCTGGATGATCTTATGAACAGGTTGGATGACAAATAAACATTAGTGTAGGGCATAGCAAGGTTTCAACGGTGGAAATCATTATCCCCACTGTTTCCTGTGGCATGATCCATTGATCTTTGTATATGCTTAAATTTTGGGACTCAATCCCTTAAATTAGATGGAAAAATGGATGGACTGTGTGGATAGACCTCATACATTCAAGGTGGGCCCAACTGAGTTTACCTTATCTGCATCATTTTGGCCCCATCCCTTAAAACCGACAGTGGATTACCCAAATACATGGTGGGCCCCATGAATAATGGCTGGGTTCAATACACACTGTTTCCTGCCACGGGGACCTGAGTGTTCAAGGGGTAACCACTCAATCTCCACTCCTTGCATACATAAATGATATATAGCGAATTTCTACATATTACTGTGCCACGACCCTTGAGGCCGACGTGAGAGGTAAGTATATTATCAACACTATTCAACTGTTTTGCCAATTCATTCTGGAGCATCCAAAGCTCAAGTGGACCACACCAATAGAAATGGTGGTGAGAAGGACACCCACTGTTGAAACCTACCTGGGCTCACCATGTTGTTTTTGAGAAATCCATCTCATCCATTTATTTCGCCGGCTCATTTTAGAGAGTGGGCAGAAATGAGGCAAATCCAAAATTAAAGTTGGCCACACAGCATGAAACAATAGAGAAGGCATACAATACCTACCGTTGATGCCTTCTTGAGTCCACTATTATATTTATAAGCCATCCAAACCACTTGAACCGTGATGAGGGTAGGGCTCACCAAGGTGAAAATAGTAGGGAGGGAAATGCCTATAGGCTACTGCTGCAACCTTCTTGCTTGACCCATGATGCAGGCAGGGCTCACCATGATGCATGTTCAGAAATCCACGTTGCCTCGATCTGTTCTTTTTTTATTTTTTTTATTTTTTTTTATTTTTTTTTTAAATACTGATGTTACTACGCCCAAAAAGTGAAGTTGATCCAAAGCTTAAGTGGGCTACATTAAAGGAAATATTTGAGATTGAATAACCACTGTGGAAATATTCTTTCCTGGGCTCATCATGCTATTTATGTGTCATCCAAAGCAGCCATAAAATCATTCTTACCCCCTAAAATCATATGGAGAAAGTGGACCAGGTGGATCTTCCAAAAAGATCACTGTAGGCCTTATGAATACTTCAATCATGGGCATTTGAGTATTTGATTTGCCTCAGAATTAGACATACACCCTAAAATGAGCCAAAGAATATGGTGGGCCACGAATACTTTAATATGGATTCGCGTTGTGTCAACAATGGGAGTTCAATACTATTGTTTCAAGTCGTGTGGTCCACTTCAGTGTTGGATTTGTCTTTTATTTGTGCCCACCTCCTAAAATGATCTAACAAAAATAGTGAACAGGGTGGATTTCTGAAAAATATCATAATGGGCTACATGAGTTTTTGGATCACTTGGATCACTTGAGTTTTGGATATTTCAACAGTGGGTGTTCAATCCCACTGTTACAAGTGACATGCCCCACTTGAGTGTTGATCTACCTTATATTTGGGCTTGCCCGTTAAAATGATGTAACAAAATGGTGTAACAAAATGGTGGACAGGGTGAATTTTTCAAAAACATCCCAGCGGGCTAGCATTGTTTCAATAGTGGGAGTTTAATAGCATTTATTCAAGTCGCGGGGTCCAGTTGAGTGTTGGATTTGTTTGGGTCCATCCTCTAAAATGAGCTGGCAAAAATGGTGGATAGGTTGGATTTGTCAGAAACATCAATGGGGGCTAAAGAGTTTTTAGAGCTCCCCTATTTTAAGATGGGTGTTCAATAGCACTATTTGAAGCCATATGACCCTGCAAAGTTTTGAATTTTCATCATATTTGGGCCTATCAACTAGAAAATGAGCCAGAAAAAACTGGTGGATCGGTCGTATTTCTGAAAAATATTGCAGTGGGCCACACAGTTTCAATGACAAATAACAATGTGCATTTAATACCTATGTTGTAAGTCATCGGGCACAGTTAAGTGTTAGATCTGACTCATATTTGTAATCATCACTTAAAATAATCTGATGAAAATGATGGATGGAGTGATTTCTTGAAAATAATATGGTGGGCCACACTGCTATTTCAGCAAAAATCCAATGGTTAGCATTCAATACCCTCTATTCAAGCTGTGTTGCCCACTTGAGTTTTGGATGTGCATTTTTTCGCCCACCCCCTAAAATCATCTAGTGAAACTGGTGGACAGGGAGGATCTTTCAAAAATATCATGGTAGGTCCCAAAACTGTTTCAATGGTGTGTGTGATGGCATTGTTTCAATGGTGGGCATTTAATAGCCACAATTTACTATGGTCTGGCTCACTCAATTTTTCTATTTACCTTATCTTTACGCTCATGCCCTAAATTGATCAGAAAAAACAGTGGATTTCTCTCAACCACATGATCCATTTATCTATTTCATTTTTGGCTCACTCACTAAAATTATTTGGCAAAACATATGGACCACATGAATCCTACTTTTGGTTGAAATCACCAAATTATCATGCCTAAAAATTTAAATGGCTGAACTTTAGAACACTAAGATCACAGTCTCAAAATCAATTTGGTTGAACAATTCAAGCTACTCATTCATGGACAATGCTTTCTGAACAAGAACCGTTGAAATTTTCCATCTCAACAATCCAAAAAGGTCAATCAATCCTTGAGTAAAATCTTCCAATTGGGCCATAAGATCTAATGATCTGGATCACAGAACCATGGGTTACACCTTGTTGGATAATTGGTTGAATTAAATAGACTTTAAAATCGAGAACCAAAAAAAAAAAAAATTTGAGAAAGAAGAACTTATTGTATTGAGTCGAGGCGTGACTGAGTCACTCGGCTTGAAATCGAATTTGCTCCCCTTGGACAGCGTCCCAAGTGCAACAGGTTTCCAGAGCAATCGACCTCCAGGATACAACGACTATGACCCGGTCCCAGCGGTGCACTCACTGTACACGGGCTCGAACCACTTGCAGTTTAATCCGAAAGTGCTGAGTTGACTCAGCGATGAACTCAGTAATAAAATGCTTAAAATTCGTATCAGAGAGAGTTTTATAAGATAGAGTATTTTTGTATTTTGAAATTGGAATCGGAAATCCTTATATAGACTCCGAAGTGGTGCATAAGCACTCTTTACAAAAGGTTAGGTCCGTTGGGTTTAAACCCAACAGATGCGACCAACCGAAATGGATGCATCTCTCTGGTTTAAAACAAAAATGCGCAAATGCGAGTACACTCTCGCAAATAAAGTCCCGCGAGTACCCATACACACACACACCCACACGAGTACACTCACACCGCACCCGCACCCGCACCCGCACCTGCTCCCACGCCCACGCCCAGCCCAGCCCGTCCCGTCCCGTCGCGTCGCGTCGCACACGCGCACGCGCACGCGCACACGGACACGGACACGGACTCGGACTCGGACTCGGCTCGGCACGGCTCGGCTCAGCTCGGCTCGGCGCATGCGCGCGTGTGTGTGGTCAATGACATAGATTAGAGCTATTGGCATAGCCCCCCCACAGGACCAAATTCACATGCCCCCTGAAAGGGGCACAAACCCTAGGCAAAAATACTATCTTATATACAAGATAGTTTACTTTGTCAAATCCGATGTGGGACAAAACCCACAACACAAAAGTATCACAACTTTCAAATGTGGAGGGAAATCACCGAAAATTTGAAAATTCAAATTTTAATAATATTTTAAAACAAAATATAACAATCCCCCACATGTTTTAAAATTAAAACTCTTTCGGATTAAAGCGTAATAGTTGTGCAATGGTGCCGGTGTCACATAGACTTGAACCGACATTAGAGTAAGCAAGACAGGTCTACAGGAATCAGGTGACACCATAGTCTTGAACCTGAATCCTTTTAATGTAGATCGCAAGTACATGCCACTCACACAACTCTTCCTCTGCAAGTGATTCTGCGGTTTGGTGCGTTTCGGCCATACACCATTACCTGGATTTCATGAGTGCTCTAGAGAATTCGCCTAGATTCTCATAGGAAGCGGCCTCCACCTCCACACCCATATAGGTGAATTCCATCAAGTGTATGCAGCAACTGTATACACCACCAAATATATGGCTATGGATTCATTAAGAGTTCTAACAACTCATCCTTCTGCGTTGCTGCTCGCACTGTACACCATAGAAGGGGCTCATACAACTCAGTGCAATCGTCTACCTCGTGTCTTGTTGTTTATCCATTGAACCTATCTCATGGGATCTCCACTTGTATAGGTTGGGTTGCCGACACTGGCAGCTCATATATTAGGCTCAGCCCCATTCCCTTCGATGTATCATTGACTAACCTTTTAGATAGTCCTTTAGTCAGAGGATCTGCTAGATTCTTTTCTGACCTCACAAAGTCAATAGATATGACTCCATCACGCAACATGTGTTTCACTATGTTGTGTCTGAGTCTAATATGCCTGCTCTTTCCATTATATATTTTACTCTTTGCTTTTGCTATAGCTGCTTGACAGTCACAATGAATAGACACGGCCGATACAGGCTTTGGCCACAATGGTATATCAGCTAAGAGATTTCTAAGCCACTCGGCTTCTGATCCAGCCTTTTCTAGGGCAATAAACTTGGATTCCATAGTTGACCGAGCTATACATGTCTGCTTGGTAGACTTCCAAGAGACCGCTCCTCCACCCAAAGTGAAGACATATCCACTCGTGGATTTTGTCTCATCTGAATCACTAATCCAATTAGCATCACTGTATCCTTCCAATACAGCAGGAAAACCATTATAATGTAAACCATAGGCTATACTGCCTTTTAGGTATTTTAAAATCCTAGACAAGGCATTCCAATGTTCTTTTCCAGGGTTATGTGTATATCTACTTAGCCTTCCTACTGCAAAAGCTATGTCTGGTCTAGTGCAGTTTGTTAGATACATGAGGCTACCAATTATTCTGGAATACTTCAATTGAGACACTATTTTTTGTATTCTTCATGAGAGTCACACTATAATCATAAGGAGTACTGACAGCTAAACAGTCAAAATGGTTAAATTTTCTCAATATCTTCTCAATGTAATGAGATTGTGATAATATAATAATATTATCTTTCCTGGTTACTTCAATACCCAAGATTACACTAGCCTCTCCTAAGTCTTTCATGTCAAACTTAGATGACAAGAATTTCTTAGTTGCATTAACTAATTTAATATTAGTTCCAAAAATAAGCATGTCATCAACATAAAGGCATATAATAACATAATCATTTTCAAAACTTTTACTATATACACATCTATCTACATCATTTATATGATAACCATTTGATTTTAAAACACCATCAAATTTTTCATGCCATTGTTTAGGAGCTTGTTTTAAACCATATAGTGATTTAATTAGTCTATATACTTTATTTTCATTACCTGATATCTTATAACCCTCAGGTTGCTCCATATATATTTCTTCTTCTAAGTCTCCATTTAGGAAAGTTGTCTTAACATCCATCTGGTGTACTACCAGTTTGTATATGGAGGCTATCGCTATTAAGACTCTGATTGATGTAATTCTAGTTACAGGGGAATATGTATCAAAATAATCTATTCCTTCCTTTTGTTTAAAGCCTTTCGCTACCAATCTAGCCTTAAACTTATCAATAGTCTCATCTGGTTTTATTTTCTTTCTAAACACCCATTTACATCCTATTGGTTTGTTTCCAGGTGGTAAGTCTACAAGTTCCCAAGTGTTATTAGATATAATAGATTCTAACTCATCATTTATTGCTTCCTTCCAAAAGGTTGCATCTGGAGAGTTAATTGCTTCTATATACGTTGTAGGATCATCTTCTACTAAAAAGGTGAAAAAGCCATCTCCTAGGTTAGTTTCTCTTCTAACCCTAGTACTTTTTCTTGGTTGTATATCTTCTACTATCTGCTCGCAAGCACTTTTACTAGTAGACGCAATATCTGATTCATTAACTTTCTCTATTCCTATAGATTTAGATTTCATAGGGAATACGTTCTCAAAGAACTCTGCATCCCTAGCTTCTATAATTGTATTAGGATCTAGAATATTATCCTTAGTTTTTAAAACTAGAAACCTGTAGGCCGCACTATTTTGTGCGTATCCTATAAATACACAATCGGTCGTTTTAGGACCTAACTTTCTTTTCTTAGTTTCAGGTAATCCTACTTTAGCAAGACACCCCCACACTTTAATATATTTAAAACTAGGAATATGATTCTTCCAAAGTTCATAAGGTGTTTGTTCAGAAGATTTAGATGGAATCCTATTTAGGATATAACAAGCAGACAGAATTGCTTCTCCCCACATATTTGAGGGTAAGCCTGAACTGTTTAACATAGCATTCATCATCTCTTTTAGAGTTCTATTCTTACGTTCTGCTATTCCATTCTGTTTTAGTGTATAAGGAGCCGTAGTTTCGTGAACTATTCCACTCTTTTCACATAATTCTCTAAATTGAAAAGATTCATATTCTCCTCCTCTATCTGTTCTAAGTCTTTTAATTTTTATATTTAATTGATTTTCAACTTCAATTTTGTATTTAGAAAAAGCATCTAAAGCTTCATCTTTGTTCCTTAACAGATAGACTCTAGTGAACCTAGAGTAGTCATCTACAAACGTTATGTAATATCTTTTTCCACCTCTAGACATGTGATTTCTAAAATCACCTAAGTCACTATGTATTAACTCTAATAGAACAGATGATCTTTCTATTCGTTTAAAGGGTTTTCTAATGAATTTTGATTCTACACATATTTCACATTTTTCGAATTCTTCATTAGATATATTAGGTAATAAACTTAATCTTTTCATTTTCTTCAAAGATACTTTATTCACATGACCTAATCTACTATGCCATAGATAAAAAGGTTCAACGATGTAAACAGAACTAGATGCCTTCTTATTATTATCATTTGATACATTTACAATGTATAAACCATCACTACAGTATCTTTTACCAACAAAAGTTCTATTCTTGGTCATTACAAGTTTATCTGAATCAAATACTAACTTAACACCAGCCTTATTGAGGAGCGAACCAGAGACCAAGTTCCGTTTAATGTCGGGCACATGTAGGACATCATTCAACATCAGAGTCTTTCCAGAAGTGAGTTTCAGAAGTACTTTCCCTTTCCCTACAACTGGAGACGTTCTAACATTACCCATGAACACCTGTTCATCATCTCCTGATACTTGGTAGGAGGTAAACATGCTACGATCCTTGCACACGTGCCTAGTTGCACCAGTGTCTAGCACCCACTCCAAGTTGTTTATAAGGAAGACTTCTGACACCACAGATACTACCATGTCAGATTCATTGCCTGTTTCTGTAAGATTAGCCTGCGGCTTATCTTTGTTTTTCTTAAGCCTGCAGGTTTTAATATAATGCCCAGGCTTTCCACAGTTGTAGCAGTTTCCCTTTTTCTTGAATTGATTGTTTGCATTCTTCTTTTTGAGCCTACATTCATTTGCGTAATGTCCAGGTTTGCCACAGTTATGACAGTTGCCCTTTTTCTTATTATTTGCCCGACTTAACTCCATAAGATTCGCCTTTGAATCTATCTCATTTCCATTTTCTTTTTGGTCCCTGATTCTATTGGCCTCCTCTATTCGTATATGTACGATAGTGGTTTCCAAAGAAACGCCGTTCTTTTTATGTTTCATTCTATTCTTATATTCTTTCCAGGAGGACGGTAATTTTTCTATTAGCGCTCCTGACAGAAACACTTCATCCAACTTAATTCCTTCTGTCGATAGTTCATGAACTAGACTTTGAAAATCATGAATTTGATTTGTGACAGGTTTATCGTCTGTCATTTCATAATGAAGAAAATTAGCGATTGCATGTTTCTTAGCGCCTGCATCTTCCAATATGTATTTCTTTTCTAAAGCAGTCCATATGTCTTTAGCAGACACGTAAGAAGCATACACATCATATAGATCGTTGGATAAAGAGTTTAGAATATAGTTTTTACAATTATTTTCATCTATTACTTCAGTTTGATTTGCTGGATCTATAGTAAATGATTCAGATAATATGTATGAAACTTTCAGGGTGGTCAGAGCGAACATCAGTTTTTGTTTCCACCGTTTAAAGCATTGTCCAGCGAACGGTTCGATTTTGGCTAACTCAGCAAAAGCATTTACAGTTACTGTAGCCATAGTCTATATAATTCAACAACTTCGATTTCAAGATTGTTGGATAATTGGTTGAATTAAATAGACTTTAAAATCGAGAACAAAAAAAAAAAAAAAATTTGAGAAAGAAGAACTTATTGTATTGAGTCGAGGCGTGACTGAGTCACTCGGCTTGAAATCGAATTTGCTCCCCTTGGACAGCGTCCCAAGTGCAACAGGTTTCCAGAGCAATCGACCTCCAGGATACAACGACTATGACCCGGTCCCAGCGGTGCACTCACTGTACACGGGCTCGAACCACTTGCAGTTTAATCCGAAAGTGCTGAGTTGACTCAGCGATGAACTCAGTAATAAAATGCTTAAAATTCGTATCAGAGAGAGTTTTATAAGATAGAGTATTTTTGTATTTTGAAATTGGAATCGGAAATCCTTATATAGACTCCGAAGTGGTGCATAAGCACTCTTTACAAAAGGTTAGGTCCGTTGGGTTTAAACCCAACAGATGCGACCAACCGGAACGGATGCATCTCTCTGGTTTAAAACAAAAATGCGCAAATGCGAGTACACTCTCGCAAATAAAGTCCCGCGAGTACCCATACACACACACACCCACACGAGTACACTCACACCGCACCCGCACCCGCACCCGCACTCGCGCCCACGCCCAGCCCAGCCCAGCCCAGCCCGTCGCGTCGCGTCGCGCACGCGCACGAGCACACGGACACGGACTCGGACTCGGCTCGGCACGGCACGACTCGGCTCGGCTCGGCGCGCGCGCGTGCGTATGTGGTCAATGGCATAGATTAGAGCTATTGGCATAGCCCCCCCACAGGACCAAATTCACATGCCCCGTGAAAGGGGCACAAGCCCTAGGCAAAAATACTATCTTATATACAAGATAGTTTACTTTGTCAAATCCGATGTGGGACAAAACCCACAACACAAAAGTATCACTACTTTCAAATGTGGAGGGAAATCACCGAAAATTTGAAAATTCAAATTTTAATAATATTTTAAAACAAAATATAACACACCTGAGGGCAAGAGTAAGGACCCAAAAATCTATGTAAGGATGACCGATCTGCTGGCCTTCCAAAAAGTATTTCTTTGAATCAAACAGGGATGTTGTTCATCGCTTGCAAGGGTCATTAGCTGCTCAGCCTGGATAGATTTTGAGATATGGGATGTAAGATGATCCTCTGCCCAAATAGACCATTTGTTTGTGATAAAACATGGCCCGTGATGCATTCATATGATATTTCTCCTCTTATAAGATCCGTTACTATCAGGTGGCAGCTCAAACAAGTCACCAAACTGTATGCCCTCGAACTTCTTGTGAAGCTCAAAGTCCATGCCTTTTAAGGTGAGTCTGGTGAACTCAGCTTCGTGAAGGATGTACTAATTTTTAGCACTTTTGAAACAACCGATGAATTGCTTGGCCTTTTCCACAGGCAACTGGCAAAGTTTTGACAAATGGCTATTAAAACCTTGGCTCGATTCAATGGAATTGTACATGAAACCTCTCCTCCATATCAAGCCAGGTTTGGATTGAATTGGCTAGGAGGTTTATGTACCACGTAAAGGCTACTCCCATCAGGGAATTCCCGAACATCCTCAATTTCAAGAAATCATAATGCAATACTTCACCACATTGGGTGAAGTAACTGATATGATAAAATGTGGAAGTCTCACCCTCTTCGAAGAATAGGATAAACTCAGGGAACCTGAATCCTCTTGGTAACTCAAAGTATTAATATACCCAGTTAGGATAGGATTTCTTGTACACTGGTCAGGCAATTCGCCAACTGTTCGGATGGATGTTGTACTCCTAAATGAATCCTATGTCATTGTCCTGGCCGAGAGCAGTTGTTGCAGCAACGCAAGGTATGGCTTTTGTATCACTTGATCAATTGTCGAGGAGGTGGTGGGATCGGAGGTTGCTCCCGGGTATCTCAACCCTCTGTAGCCTTGTTAAATGGTTGGTGTGATCAGAGGTTGCTCCCGGGCATCTCAACCCTTTGGTAACCTTGCTAAATGGTCAGTGCGATTAGAGGTAGCTCCCCTTGGTTCTTGGTCGTCGGGTAGTAATTGTGCAGCATTGGCCAGGTGGCCAGCTTCCCCCAAGATTATCGATGCATGCTTGGAGTTGTCCCTTAGATATATATAGGTTTTGGGCAACGAATTTTGATTGGCTGTAAGGTCGGTCATTTCGGCCGATTCTTCTCGCCACCGATGGTTGTGGTATAGGACGACTTTGGAGTTCGGTCTAGCTAAACCCTTCTAGGGAGCTTGGTCGGTTGTTCTGCTTTCAAATCCAAAGGGAGATTGGGAGTAGGCAGAATATTCATGATGTCAAAAGCCACTTAAAGAAACTTTCGACTACCCTTTCGAATGTCTCTACTTGTATCTGATTGCCCTCTGCTATCTACCATATGTCTCCTTGCATCTGAAGGAAGCGCATAGCGACATCTTTGAAAACTAGTTGAGAAGAGAATTTTGCGTCCACTTCGACGGTTCAATGCACCGTCCTTTGTCTTATGGCTCTTCTATAGTGTAAGGGATAGAACTATCCTTTTCGATTTCAAAGGCATCTTGCTCTTTCGAGATATACTAAAGATAGTATACCATGTCCCAGCAAACGTGTCAAAAAATATGTTTCTCATAATTCAATCAAACATAAGGCCACACATGTTAACGAAGGCCCGTATTTGGTTAAACGTGTGTGGTTAGGTTAGCATAGGTGTGCCATAGTCATACTCAATTTGAGTTTGATTGAACACTAGTGACCCCAACGCTAGGACATACCAATTAAATTTCATGAATTCATGGAATTAGGCACCTTCTCATCCACCAATTGCTATAGCAATCAGGCAATTTAAAAGGGCAGGGGTTTATCTCTGTGAATGGATTCTTTTTACCTTGCATTAAGTATTTTTCTCTCAATGGTGATAGTAGGCATTGTATTTTTTAATAGAACAATGATGGATAGAAAACATTAGAACTAAAGGCTAACAATGCTGACTTTATTAATCTATATTTGAAGCTTAGTACAATCAGCAAATGAACAATAAAATCAGAGAAACAAAAGATAAATACATGCGATCGCTTGTTGTTGAGGGTCAAATATTTCATATTAGACCCCAGTTATTACCGGATTTATGAACATGCCACCGTTTAAAAGCCTAATTTAATCGTGTTTGTGATGCAAGGTACATTTGCAAGTGTGGACTACAAAAAGGTACTAAAAGTGTATATTTGATGCTCTAAAATCACCACAGCAAGGGACGGACTCCAGAGGACCGATATTGAAGAATTTACATGCCAAGGATCCGAGAAAATCAAGTCGTTCACGTTAAAGAGGCCTGAAATTGGTGCAAAATGCAAGATCACATGGTTCCCGCCATCCGATTGACTCGAAACTTCATACATGTGATGGAGGCCGTAAATTAACCGTACATATTAAATTTTAATCATTGAAGATCTCGGGAAGTGGTCCAACGGACAAATCAGCCCACAAACCGTTGATTCTGAGCCCACCATCCCACAAACCGTTGATTCTGAGCCCACCTACAATCTGGATATGCTTCAAATTTGGTCTCATCCGGTTTTATGAGGTGAGAAAACAGATGGTCGGATTAGATTTTCCATAACTATCATGGTAGACCCCACATGAGTTGAGTGTGCATAGTGCACAAGTGCACTAGCTGTGTATGGCAACGAAGAGCCAGTCAAAGCTGGTTTGACTGGCTCTTCGTTGCCATACACAGCTAGTGCACTTGTGCACTATGCACACTCAACTCATGTGGGGTCTACCATGATAGTTATGGAAAATCTAATCCGACCATCTGTTTTCTCACCTCATAAAACCGGATTAGACCAAATTTGAAGCATATCCAGATTGTAGGTGGGCTCAGAATCAACGGTTTGTGGGCTGATTTGTCCGTTGGACCACTTCCCGAGATCTTCAATGATTGAAATTTAATATGTACGGTTAATTTACGGCCCCCATCACATGTATGAAGTTTCGAGTCAATCGGATGGCGGGAACCATGTGATCTTGCATTTTGCACCAATTTCAGGCCTCTTTAACGTGAACGACTTGATTTTCTCGGATCCTTGGCATGTAAATTCTTCAATATCGGTCCTCTGGAGTCCGTCCCTTGCTGTGGTGATTTTAGAGCATCAAATATACACTTTTAGTACCTTTTTGTAGTCCACACTTGCAAATGTACCTTGCATCACAAACACGATTAAATTAGGCTTTTAAACGGTGGCATGTTCATAAATCCGGTAATAACTGGGGTCTAATATGAAATATTTGACCCTCAACACATCAACTCATGTGGGGTCTACCATGATAGTTATGGAAAATCTAATCCGACCATCTGTTTTCTCACCTCATAAAACCGGATGAGACCAAATTTGAAGCATATCCAGATTGTAGGTGGGCTCAGAATCAACGGTTTGTGGGCTGATTTGTCCATTGGACCACTTCCCGAGATCTTCAATGATTGAAATTTAATATGTACGGTTAATTTACGGCCCCCATCACATGTATGAAGTTTCGAGTCAATCGGATGGCGGGAACCATGTGATCTTGCATTTTGCACCAATTTCAGGCCTCTTTAACGTGAACGACTTGATTTTCTCGGATCCTTGGCATGTAAATTCTTCAATATCGGTCCTCTGGAGTCCGTCCCTTGCTGTGGTGATTTTAGAGCATCAAATATACACTTTTAGTACCTTTTTGTAGTCCACACTTGCAAATGTACCTTGCATCACAAACACGATTAAATTAGGCTTTTAAACGGTGGCATGTTCATAAATCCGGTAATAACTGGGGTCTAATATGAAATATTGACCCTCAACACTTGTGTGAATAAAAAATTGAGTTAAGTGGTCAATAAGATATGACCGATGGTTTGATCTTCTAAGTAAGGACTCGATTGATTGGGAATCCAATGATAGGAGGTCATGTGTTGAGGGTCAAATATTGCATGTTAGACCCCAGTTATTGCCTGAATTTACGAACATGATGCCGCTTAATGCCCTGTTTTAATCGTGTTTGTGTTGCAAGGTGAATTTAGAAGCTTGTACTAAAAAAGGGTACTAAAAGCATGAAATTAATACTCTGAAGTCACCAAGGCAAGGAATGGACTCCATAGGACCCAGATCGAAGAATTTACACGCCTAGGATTCAAGAAAATCCAGTATTTCACGTTAAAGTGGCCCGAAATTCGTCCAGAATGCAAGATCACAGGGTTTCCACCATCCGTTCTACTCGAAACTTCATACATGGCCCGAGGACCATAAATTAACCATACACATAAAATTTCAGCTCTTGGATCCCTATCAAAATTGCCCAACGGACAGATCAGCCCATCAACCATCAATTTTGGGCCCACTTAATCTCTGGATTTGCCTCAATTTTTGGAATCAACACCTAAAATGACATGATAGAACAGATGGGCGGAACGGATTTCTTAAAAAAATCAAGGTGGACCTCACGTCATGATGATGGTGTACACTGCAGGTGTGCACCTGGAGTGTACCGCACCAACAAATTGCAGTCAATGCTCGCTAACCGAGCTGTTCACACGACTCGCTGCGAAATCAAGAACAGGGACCTGCGGTCCTCACTTGTGGGCCATCATCACGGTTCTAAAGTCCAATCCGAACCGTCAGTTAGAATTTCAGGGTCCCTATTACTAGCACCTAGGTGTCAAAACTTTAAGAAGATAGCAAGAACGGTGTCCCAACCATTCCAACGGCAGAATCGTTGCCGCAAGATCAACCAAGTGGGCCGCATCAAGGGCGATCCAAAACCATACTTTTCTGACTGAAATTCCGAGAGGAATTCGGTGGACAGCGTGGATTTCTCTACGGACTTCAATCATGGGTCCCACCAAGCATCAGCGTCATCTGATTTACGCAGCACGTTCTGTGTCCGTGAAACGCGGTCGCTGTGGGCCGTTTGCCGATCAAGGTTAGGATCAGACTGATGATCCGGACAGTCCATCGTGACGTACATCCAAAACCGTCCAAAGGGACACTGTTGTATCAACCTTTGAGGGATGCTAGGAGGTCCAGTGGAAGCAGTTTGTCAGCCTTTCACGCGAAACTGCGAGCGTGGCTGCGTAACAGGGGGTCTGTAAGAGTTGCCGCCTCTTTCTCAGCGTAAACAAGGTCGGAGACTGACTTAGCCTCCTATAAAAAAGAGGAGAAGAGTCAGGGGCAGGGGATTCAACTTTCCAGGGACCGTTTGCACAAGAGAGAGAGGGTGGAGAACGTATTCACAATGTTTCTTTTCTTTGTTAATTTTTGTCTTGCTTTTATGCTTTCTTTTTCTAAGGGATTTTAGCCTCATCACCACCCATGTCAGGCTAAACCTCTTAGATAGGGCTAAGAGGTGAAGCTTGTAACGTGATGGGAGACTTTTAGCTTATGCCTTTTGTTTATACTGAACTGATGTTGATTTTGGTTTAATTAAGGGAATGTTTTTAGTTTTAATGGTCTGTTGTGACTAAAATTACAATTGGTTTGGGATAGCTTTGAGCATGTTCATTTTCTTTTTATGTTTATGACGTCAGGAAGCCCTATTGTTCACCATAGTCTCTTGGGCATGGTCGGATGACGGTACCCTTCCTAACCTTCATACATTGTTGATTGGTTAGTAATTAGTTTAATTTTGTTGTTTACTTTGTCTCATGGGTATTGTGTAGTGATGGAATCCATTCTAATTCATATAATTTTCATCTCTTTGAAAACTATATCAAGTTCAGTTTGATTTCCATGTTTACATTCTTCAACTGGATGAAGATGGGACTCTAAGTCCAATTGAGTCCTTCAAGCAGGCATAAGATCTCCCTGATCTCTACAAGTGGATCCTCTGAATCCCTAGTTTCCTTTCTCTGATTTCTATAAGTTTTAGATAATTATTTCACCATTATTCCCTTGAATTCATTCGATTTAGTTTTCATCTTAGCCTAGTTCTAGTTCTACTTAATTTCAAATAACGTACAAGTATCAGTCTTTTGGGATTCGACCTCGGTCTTACCGAGTTTATTACTACATCACAACCCTGCACTTGGGGAGTGAACATCGTGAATATTTATACCACTCCTAACTGTACTGTAGTGATGCCGCTACACAGTAACAATCTAAGCTAACCTAAACATTGGACGTTCTGTAGCGTAGTTGGATAGAAGTGGAGGAATCTCAACTAAGATAAGTAACGTTGCTCTATGTATGAGAGAATATGTTTGGCTTGGGTTCCTGAGTTCTTCATCATGTGCTCCTTATATAGCTCGGGAGGAAGCAAACCCTCAGTGAGTTTTCTTGTTGATCCAAGATCCTTGGTGATCACATTGTTTTCTGATCATCCCAGACTTGCCAATAAGGTCTCCAAGGTTACAATACAAAACTGTTTTTAGATCTCCTTGCCAGCATGACTATACAGATCTGCGAACGTTGTGGGATCAATCTCATTATATCTGGATTCCTTATGTATGGTATCTTTGATTTCTTTGAGAAGAAACCATTTCTCGAACTTTCGTAATCGTTGCGAAAGCACAAATCGTCTCTAGGAGGATCTCTCATTTTAACAAGATTATGTAAGATAGCCTTGTTGAGCATATCTAATTCGCGATATTATCACTCTCGGGCACGCTGCTTCAATCACACATGCCACTTGTATAAGGGCTACATGTCATTCGTCGCAGTGTTTTATCTACAAACAGGCATACAATTTTATGTCATTCTAACGTGCCACTGAAGGATGTCGGGCAAAAGATATCCTTGGTATGCGACTAGAATTTCATCCACCATTTAATAGGAAGCATCGACATATGGTGACATCTTATTGGTATGTGTGGATAGAGCTGTACACGAACCTCGGTACCTCGATTAGCTCGCTTGACTCAACTCGAAAAAGCTCAATTCGACTCGGTTCAAAACTGAGTTCGAGCCGAGTCGAGCTGATTTTTTGAGCTTGAAAAAATTTTGAGCCGAGTTCGAGCTTGCTTGAGCTTGATTCGGCTCGAATCGAATCGAACTCGGATCGAACCAATTCAGTGACTCTGTTATTTTGATATTGATGTTGTTCAACAAGTGTTTAATGAAATGACTCAAAGAAGCGTCGGTTGGTGGCGAGGAAGGTATGTGACGCAGGTATGAACGTGATGAGGTCAATCACCATCTTCCTCAAGGATAACTACTCTAAATCCATGGAGCTTCTCTGGACTCCTGACAAAGACTTCTCGAATCCACGGGGAAAAAGCAAGAAAAATATAAACAAATTCTATAAAATTCGTAATTTGATTGATGAATCTTCTAATATATATGTCTCCTTACAACATTAATAAAGAAAAAATAAACCAAAATTCATAATTACCAAAAATAACAAAATTCTAACTATAATAAAAATCCTAATTCTAATAAAACTCTTCTTAAGCCTAATTTCTAAAAATAAAAATTCTAAATAAACTTTTGCTAGAAGAGTCCAGCATAATTGCAAGTTATTTCTAAAACTCGAAAAATAGGAAAAAAATTTAAAAAAATTGGAATTACTAAAAATAGTAAATTTTCCCTATAAATTCATTTTTGAGCTGCAAGTGCACGTTTTTTGATGAAACAGACAGATGTGACCCACGTTGTGGGTCAATTCACCTCGAATGACTCGTTTCAGTAAAGATTGATAGGTTGCACGCCTCGTAACGATACCCGGATCAAAAGTTAAAGTCAATTTACAGTCTACCTTCTTTTGCCCCAACCATGCTAGAAACGTATTTGTGACATGTTCTACATCAGACCTCCACTTGAAAAAAAAAACTCGTCCTTGAGTTACTCAAGGGACTTGGCTTATGATTCTAAGATAACTTCTGACGCCTATGTTTATTGGTCATTTTCTTGTACATGACAATAGGCTCTTGAGTTGATACAATACATGTACTCATACTTTTCTTGACTTGACTAGTATCAATTAGTTCCTTCATTTCTACCTTTAAGATCTTACATTCTTTCTAACAATGTGGGCAATTAGGTAGACTTATCATTGTGACAAGATCTATGTGGTTTTATATATCTCGTATGAGAGGCAATTTATTAGGGAGTTCATCGAGCACAATCGTCCTGAACTCCTTTAACACTGACTTTATATTCCTTAGGATGTTCACAGGCTCCATATATTCTTTCTTTTCAACTAATGCATATATATCTCTTATTTCCTCAGATAGTTTAATAAAATCCTGTTCAGTTATGAGAGACTGTACCTCAACTTTAGAAGTCTTGGGTTGGTTCTTTGTTCCCCTAGGGACGAGGTTAATCTTTCTACTGTTGTTAGTAAAGAATGCGTTATTCTGACCTTTATGTGTAGAAATAGTATCAATATTATTTTTCTATGGTCGACCAAGTAACATATGACAAACTTTCATGTTGACTACGTCACAAAGTACTTGATTCTTATAATTTTTACCAATTGAAAATGAGACAGTGCATTGTTCAGTTACCTCTGTTTTGTTGACCTCCTTGATCCATCCAATCGTGTATGGAGATGGATACTTTTCTGTTTTCAGTTGTAGCTTTTCCACCATTATTTTCGACACGAGATTCTCACTGCTGCTGACATCGATGATCGCATTACAAACTTTTTGGCTTACAGTCCACCTCGTTCGAAAGATGTTATCTTGCTATAATTCTATTTCTTCCTTTGGCATATATAACTGCTTCCTCAAGATCAAAGTTGTAGCTTGCGATATACTATCATCTGATGGTGCTCTGTAGAAATTGGGGTTGTGTCGTATAGCGATCACAGGTAGTTGAGCATTGCTTTGAGCTCGGGGTGAAATTACCGCATCTGCAATACGGTTGAAGGTTGCCTGCAACCCTTGCATGGTCAACTGACTCTCTCGGTGGAAAGTTTTCATTCTTTTCGAAAGATAACGAATCTTTAGATCACCGTCCATCAAATTTTGGTTCATACTTTCATTGTTTGCCATCAGCCCGAGGGGAGTCTTCGCTCTGATACCAATTGACGTAGGGATGAATGTGATGAGGTCCATCACCGTCTTCCTCAATGATAACTACTTCGAATCCATGAAGATTCTCTGGACTCCTCACAAAGACTTATCGAATCCATGAGGAAAAAATAAGAAAATAGAAAAAAAATTCTACAAAATTTGTAATTTGATTGATGAATAAAATAAATGAGTTCACAACCCTTTAAATAAGGATACTAAGCAAAGGAAGAAATTTTGAAATCATGCTAAACTAAAACTCCTAGAATTCGCAACTCACTATAAATAGTAAACTTACTATTTATAGACGGTCGTGATGTCTACTAGTGCGCAAGGTTTTTGGCCAAAAATACTAAGTGTCCTATTTGGCCGAACCACGACATTCTCCTAATTATTCTAAGCACTTTTCATATAGGGCGCAACTCCTAATGCCCAATGGATGAAGAGTTATACTTAAACTAAAACTTACTATAAATAGTAAAAACAAAAATAAAATGGAAATTTGACCGTCGATCTGGCAGTATTTCATGAATTCTCTTGCATAACCCAACATGGCAGGGTTGGGTGGCTAAAGTAGCTCGTCCTACCCCAAAATCATACTTGGTACGTCGAATAACTCATTACGGATTGCGATACACCTGATTTAAGGTCTAACGGTTTGGATCACTTATGTCGTCGACCGGGCCTTTTCTGATCCATCTTGGCCATGAAACTGTCCACGACCCGCTCTACATCAGTATGGATATGAAACAAATACCCTGATTTTTATGTTGCCTACTGAGTGTTTGATGAAATACCTGTAAATCAATGTTGCTGCTTTACATTCTATGAGAATTTGAAGGTGCATTCCATGTGTTTGAGAAAATGCTGCAGAGGCTCGATCTTGGCTCGAACTGGCCTAGCTACTGACCAAACTGAGCTGAGTTGGCCAGTCAAGCTTGATGATCTAGTAGAGCCGAGTTCAAGATAGGTTCAACTAGTGGACGAGTCGAGTCGAGTTGTTCCAAGCTCGACTCGTGTACACCTCTATGTGTGGACATGTCATGATGGTTGTAAACAAGTGAGCCCCATATGTTAGATGACCCCATATTGATGTGGGCCCACTTAATGGATGGTCCACATCAAAGGTCAGCCCATTGTGATAAATAACCCACATCCAAAGTGGGTTGGCTTGATAGACGACTCACTTCAAAGGTGGAACTTACATAATGGACGGTCCACATCAAAGGTGGGATCCACATGATGTGCAGTGGACATTCAAGCTAGCTCCACATGATGGACAAAGGTCGGCCCCTAACGATGAATGTCCAATATCCAAGGTGAGCCCTGCATGATTGGCAACCACATTGAAGGTGGGGCCCACATGACAGATAATCCACATCAAAGGTGGGCTCCACATGATGGCTAATTAATAATGATGGGCCCCGCATGATGGATGATCCACATCAAGGTGGGTCTCACATGATGGATGATCCACATCAAAGCTCGACCCTAATGATGAGTGGCCCATATCCAAGGCGGGGCCTGCATGATGGACAACCCACATTAGAGGTGGGCCCTAAAACGAACGGTGCACATTAAGGGCCCATTTGGATACCATCAAATAAGCTACTTTTTCTACTTACAACAATAGATAAGTACGTCAAACGATCAATTATATGTAACATTTTTACTTAATGTTACTTAATCACTTCATCTTAACAAGTAGAAACCAAATTAAGCTACTTGAGGAATAAGTAGCTTATCTTAAGTAGCTTATAATCCAAACGCCCCTAAAGGCCATCCCCTAATGATAAATGGGCCACATCAAAGGTGGGACCCACACAATGAATGGTCTACGTTAAAGGTTGGCCCCACATGATGGACGATGGATGTGAGGACCAAATACACTTGAGGGATAATTACTTATGATGTTCGAAGCCAAACATGATTTTCTAATTTTTGGTTGATAAGTATACCGTTTACCAAGAGTACTTATCTACTGAAAAAGTAGAAACTAAAAAAAGTTGCTTGTCTAAAGTTACTTACCATCCAAATGCCCCCTAGATATGCAACATTGTGGTTTGTTGTGCTTGGAGCTAAATCATAGCAATGATTAGTGCATGTGGGATACTTGAAGATGGATAATAAACATGTGGCAAATGTGGCATATGTGAGCATTGAAGCTTCAATATGGCACATGTGGCACATATGAGGTGCTTGAGGTTGTATGGTGGCACATGTAGCAGAAGACATGCATTCGCACATTTGACACATGGGTCTTTTGAGAACTTGTACACATTGGCACATGAGGCACATATGAAGGTATTGAAAATGGACTATGGTAGGTGTGGCACATTGATGCATATGGGTGCTTTGCACATGTGTGGTGCCAAAGAAGATGAACGATGGTACATGTGGCACATTAGTACATATAGGGCGCAAGAAAAGATGGATAGTGACACATAGTGGCACATTAGTAGATGTGGGATGCTTTGTACATGTGGGCTGCAAGAGAAGATGGAATTGTGGAACAGTGGGATGCTTTGTACACGTGGGCTGCAAGAGAAGATGGAATTGCGGAACATGTGCCACATTAACACATGTAGGATGCTTTGCACATGTGGGGGTACAAGAAAAGATAGAATGGTCGAACATGTGGGCACAATGAAGATAGATGGTGCCATGTTTGAGTTTAACTCTGTTTTCCTTCCATAGTGGGAAAATGGCCTCCCTTCAAACGAGTGGATGTGTGAGAATACATTAAAAATAGTTTTCAATAAAAATAGAAAATGGGAAAAGATGTTTCACATAAATTGCAAAAATTATATATATATATATATAAACTTAAAAAATTACGCATACCGGGCAATTAGAACCATCTGCATAGTGGTCCACCAGACCAACAATCCTGATCAACGAACATGAACCACACGTAAGCTGGAGACAACCAATTATGTCAACTCACGTGTTGGGCTCTCATTGGCTTATTATACAGTGAAGAATCTATAGATGGAACATGCACATGCAATAATAGATCGGATATGATAGATAGAACATATATAGGCAATGATAGAAGAGGATAATTTTGTATGTGATCTTTGCGATCCTTCTCTTTCCCTTACTTTGAACATCTCTAATTTTTTTTTCTTGTGATTTCCCTGTTAGGAACAAGGAATGGCAGAAGCAGTTGTATCCGGCTTTCTTAAACTAGTTATTGAAAAACTAGCATCGCCAATCCTAGAACAGTGTGAACTGTTGTGGGGTGTTCACAAGGAGATGGAAAATCTAAGAAGCAAGTTATCGACGATACAAGCCGTGCTTGAAGATGCGGAGGAGCAGCTAGTAAAGAGCAAGGCGCTACAGAATTGGCTGGGAAAGCTTAAAGACGTGGTTTATGATGCAGATGACATATTGGATGATTTCACAATCAAAGCGGAAGCGGAAGCAGAAGCAAAAGTCGAAGCTAAACGCAGAAAAGTGGAGATTGGGGATTGCATTACGAAGGCATGCAATTTCTTTTCATCATCAAACCCACTGGTATCCCGTTCAAATGTGGCAGATAAGATAAAGGAGATAGAACAGAGATTAGATGCAATTGCTGAGGAGAGGTCTAAATTCCATTTGATGGGCGGAGAACGGGTGTCGGATATTAAAGGCCGAGAACCAACTGACTCATTTGTAATCGAATCAGATGTTTATGGAAGGGAAGAAGATAAAAGAAGGGTAATGGAATTACTGATTAATGAGGATTACATAGAGGATGTTATGGTCATTCCTATTGTCGGTATGGGGGGCCTTGGAAAGACAACAGTTGCTCAGCTAGCATACAATGATGCAAGGGTGGAGAGGCATTTCGATCTAAGGATGTGGGTTTGTGTGTCAGATGATTTCGATGTGCGGAGGCTAACAAAAGCAATTTTAGAATCTGCTGCAGACAGCAAATGTGATCTCCTAGATGTGGATTTACTGCAGCGTCGCCTCCGAGAAAAGCTGAGTGGGAAGAAGTTCTTACTTGTGTTGGATGATGTATGGGATGAAAATCCCGAGAAATGGTATCGGTTGAAACAATTTCTCAGAGGAGGTGCAAGGGGTAGTAAAATCATAGTAACTACCCGTATTGAAAAAGTTGCTTTAATCATGGGCACTCTCCCTTCGCACCATTTGTGGAGATTATCAGACGATGATTGTTGGTCTCTGTTCAAGCAGCGGGCGTTTGGGCATGGAAGACAAGAACATCCAAATCTTATAATGCTTGGAAAGGAAATTGTGAAGAAGTGTGGGGGCATCCCTTTGGCGGCTAAGGCGCTCGGAAGCTTGATGCACTTCAAAACAGAGGAAAGAGAGTGGTTGTTTGTCAAAGAAAGTGACATTTGGAATCTACCCGAAGAAGAAAATCACATTTTACCTGCTCTGAGGTTGAGTTATTATCATCTTCCACCACATTTGAAGCAATGCTTTGCATACTGCTCAATATTTCCAAAAGATCATATAATCAAGAAGGTGAAGCTGATCCGACTATGGATGGCAGAAGGTTTTATTAAATCATCAGACAGAAGAAAACAAATGGAAGATGTCGGTGGAGAGTATTTCAATAATCTATTATGGCGGTCCTTCTTTCAGGATGTTCAGAAAAATGAAGATGGGAATATAGTAAGGTGCAAGATGCATGACCTTGTGCATGATCTTGCATGCTCTGTTGCTGGAAATGAATGCTCGATTGTGCAGGTCAAGAATGCAATGAGTATCCCTAACGTATCCCGTCGTTTGTTGTTGGATTGCGGGTATAACATATGTGTCCTAACAGACCCAAAGCCCTCAAGGAGAGCAAACCATTTGCGAACACTGCTTGTGCTTAGAAGTCTGCATTTCAGCATTCCTCATAATGTTTTGGTACATTTTATGTTCTTACGTGTGCTAGATTTAAAATGGGTGAATGTCACCACGGAGTTGTTGGTTTCAATCAGCAGGTTGAAGCACTTGAGATACCTTGAGCTGCCTATTACTCAAATACGAGCCCTTCCTGAATCCATTTGCACACTTCACCATTTGCAAACCTTGATTCTCTGGCAGTGCTCTGATCTTGCAGAATTACCCAGGGACATGAGTAAAATGACTAGCCTAAGACATCTTGAAATGGAGTACTATCCATATAAAAGATTGACCCATATGCCAGCTAATATGGGAGAATTAAAGTTCCTTCAGACCTTGCCAATATTCATAGTTGGTAAGGATAGTGGATGTGGTATAAGAGAGCTGCAAGGTCTAAACCTTGGAGGAGAATTGACTATTCGAAACCTCGAGAATGTGATGTGTGCAGCAGATGCCCAGGAAGTAAACTTGAAGGATAAGCCGAACCTTCGTAAGTTATGGTTTTCATGGGGTCGAAATATTGATCTTCAGTTGGAAGGAAACGTGGAGCAAACCCTTGAAGGTCTCCGACCACATCCAAATCTCAAAAGGTTGACTGTGGAAGAGTATATGGGTGTCAGATTTCCAGATTGGATGAGTTCTTCATTTCTTCCAAATCTGATTGAAGTTTCAGTGATTAATTGCAGAAGATGCGAACAGCTCCCCTTGGTCGGCCACTCTCCATTCATTAAAGTTCTTGTGATACAAGGAATGGATGCTTTGAAATCTATGGACAACCATTTCTCTGGCGGTGATGATGTTACAGAGGGATTTCAGTCACTGAAAGAACTCAGCTTAAAAGATATGCCTAATTTAGAGTGGTCAGTATTCAATGGAAGAGAAGTACTACTCCCTCACCTTGTCAAATTAACTGTCTCGGGATGTCCAAAGTTAACAATGCTTCCATGCCTTCCATCTCTAAAAGAATTGGAATTGAAGGATGGTAATGAGATGTTGTTAGGTTCAGTGGCAAACCTATCCTCACTTTCCTCCCTTTGGGTTGAAGATTTCAAGGAGCTAAGGTCGCTGCCAGATGGGTTGTTTGGAAACCTTTCTGCTCTCAAGTCTCTGGATATTAGGGGCTGCAGTATGTTGGTATCTTTGCCAGAGGAGTTACAAAACCTCACCTCTCTCCGTTACCTGCAGATTCGTAGGTGCAATGGTCTAACGACCTTGAGACTACAAGGCTTGAGCTCTCTTCAATATCTATCCATCGAGGGGTGTCAAAGCTTAACGAGTTTGATAGGGGGACTGCAACACCTCACTGCCTTACATTCCTTGACCATTAATGGATGTCCGGAGCTGGCTTCTTTACCAGAGGGTATGCAACACCTTACTTCCCTTCGAAGACTCACCATCACGCGGTGTCAGAAGTTGACATGTTTGCCGGAAGGGCTACAACATGTCACAACACTGGAAGAGCTACGAATCGGTGGTTGGACAATGACTATGTCGGAGTGGATAGGAAACCTGTCCTCGCTTCGAAGTTTGGAGATTCATGGTTGTAAAAAATTGACGTGTTTGCCATCATGGTTGCAACTCCTAACAAACCTCCCAATTCTAAAAATCTGGCTTTGGCAAAGTCTAACAGCTCTGCCGGAGTGGATAGGAAACCTGTCATCGCTTCGATTTTTGGAAATTCGGAGTTGTCGTAAATTGGAGTGTTTGCCATCAGGGTTGCAACTCCTAACAAATCTCCAACGTCTATCAATCATACGCTGTCCCAAGCTAGAGAAGCGATGCGAGAAGGAGAAAGGCGAGGATTGGCACTACATCTCGCACATCCCATGTATCGACCTTTACAAGGCTGTCCCCATGTAGGTTTGTAAGTACCACTTTTCACTTAAAACTTATCTTTGCTTTATCATTTGGGGAATTTTTACTGGAAAGCTCTTTACTAATGATATGTTTGGGAATTTTATAAAATACTAAAATATTAGGACTCTATTTACATATTAGTACTCGCATTAAACTACCTCACTAATCTAGGCATTTCTCAAGGGGTACCTTATTTCATGTTTTTCATCATATGACAAAAATGCCCATCCTTAATGATATAACTCAATTACTTAAATGTAAATACCATATTTATGAGGTGTTTATTGTTGAAAGCTGGTGGTAGCAAGGGGCTATTGGTCAGTGCTCTATGGATTTATTTGCCATATCATTTTATGGCATGATTCAAAAATTAAGTCATCTCCAAATCTCTGGTGGACCAAGGAAATAGTGGTCTTTAAATGCCCACAATTAAAAACTTCTTAGAGGCCACAAAAGCTTTGGATCAAGCTTATATTTATTCTCGGGAAATGCTTTTTAAGAGGATAAATTACAATATTGCAGGGTCCACGTGGCATGTGTCTCACATCCAACTTGTCCAACATTTGCACTAACATTATTATTAGACTAAAGAAAAACTTGAAAAATCCAATCATAAGGTGGCTTAATCCATAAAAAATAATGTACACCATTCAAAATTTCCAATTTAAGTGTAGCCTATCTACTAATCTGATTGACCTGATATTTTGGTTAAGTTATCACCATGGTGTGGTGCATATGTTGGACGGTTTGAATGTTATACACATAATACATTGGCCCTACAAGTATCAAGTTTCACTACTTATTAAAGAAAATATGAGGGTATTTTTGTAATTTCATCTTCTCTCTGTATTGGGGATTCCTAACCATTGTCTTGATGGATTTTGTTTCTTTCTTTCCTTTCTATTGTTTAATAGTATTTCATTGCCGATATTTTAAAAAATGAAATAGATAGACAAAAATAAATTATTTTGATTCATTGGAATTTTTGTTAAATGATTATGCTATTGGTTTTTGTGATTTAAAAGAAAATAATAACAATAATAATAATAATTAATTCTAGCATATACGTAACCATTTTTTAAAATGATTATGCTATTGGTTTTTGTGATTAGGAGAATGAAAGGTGGGACTGCAAATGAGAATGTTAAAAACTAAGTTTTAACTAATCAAAACCCACCATGGCATTTAAAACAAGTCAATTATTGTATTGGTTTTGCTATCATGAAGTTCAACAACCCGCCTGTGTTTATAACTGAGCTTGTGGACATGCCATTGCACTTGCAAATATGGCACGTGTAGAGGATCAAGCTCTCCATGAGATGGCCCACACATCTTAAATCATCTAATCTCGGCCATGGTATACAAAACTAGGGACAGAATGACAGATAGAGGTTTAAAATCATTTACACCTACTTTTGATGTTTTTGGTTTTTATGATTGAAAAAAAAACACGTCCGCATTACCTGAGTTCTTATTTAGAGGTTTGCTAAACGTGTGTGCCAGGGTGCCCAAGTACATGTCATTTTTTGTATTTATTTCAGAATACATATTAAGCAGCGGGGACAGGAATACTAAGTTCGATGGGCCACTGCCAAATAACAGGATTCAAGAACTAAGGGGATTCCACAAAAGGGATTTTCATTTGGATGGCAGAATGGATGTCTTGTTCAAAATATAGTTTAAAATCCCAAAAACATGACTCGATGTTCAGTCAGTTCCAGTTGACTCAAAAACTCAAACCAACTTCACTCAATATATATATATATATATATATATATATATATATATATATATATATATATATATATATATATATATAGATTGGTAGTAAATAATACTTATGTTTAGTAAATAAAAATATAAAACAGATTAAAAACAAAGAGCTAGGCACTGAATATGATGCAGGTTAAGGGATCTCAAGTGGCTGATTTGCACCAGCCTTTCCAGATTCTTTTTAATAAACTCTTTAACAAGGTGAGTGACTCAGTTGAAGTCATCATGAGTCGCGTTGAGTCAATCAAGTCAACGGTTGACTCAATGAGTCTCTTTGAGAGTGAGTTGGAACCAAGCCACTTCTGAAACTGAGTTCCTGTCAATTCAGTTCAAGCCACCTGAGGCTCGGTTGAGTTTCAATTGAAGTTAGCGAGTTTTAGAACTATGCTTCAAAATATGGATGTTATTTGTCAATTGGGATTGTTTTATGAGAAAAATGGTCATACTATAGTACGAGTGTAATGGTTCTTATGCATAATTCAATAGTCCAAATTGTAGGCCCTACTTTGGATAGGTTATTAAAAAAACACTATTACAGAACTGATGTCCAAAGTGGCTGGTTGGTGGACATCTAATGCACAATTCGAATGAAAAGGTAGTCAGTTTGGCATGTGGGACTTGATAAACATCAAATACATCCATGGTTTTTGTTGTTTGTTAACAAAGATTTCATACTTGGCTGACGTCTTTATCCTTTCTTCTCCACAACTTTTACATTTTTCAGCCATAGTGATGCATGTAAACCTCTCCTCCCTTCGACGGCTTTGCCGGAGTGGATAGGAAACCTCTCCTCCCTTCGACGTTTGGAGTTTATGGGTTGTGATAAATTGACGTGTTTGCCATCAGGGTTGCAACTCCTAACAAATCTCCAACGTCTAACAATCATATGGTGTCCCCAATTAGAGAAGCGATGCGAGAAGGAGAAAGGCGAGGATTAGCACTACATATCACACATCCCATATATTGAAACTGTATTTGCCACATATCAATCCCGGAGAGAAGGCGAATGGTGTTGACGTCTGCGGGAGTTGAAGAGGAAATGCATCAACGCTCTCCTTCCTACCTCTTCTTCCAATTGTAAGTACTACTTGATTCACACAACCCTATCTTTGTTAGCCGCGGATTAGGTGTTACCCGGATAACAACTTAATGGGTCTGTTACCCTTGGTGTGGGGCCCACCTTCATAATGTGTTATATATCCAATCTATCCATCCATTTTTCCAGCATATTTTAGGATTCTGTCCAAAAAATTAACTAGATCCAAATCTCAGGTAGACCACAACACAGGAAACAGTGGTGATTGAACACCCACCATCAAAAACTTCCCAAGCCCACATAAGCAGATCCGTAATGTTTATTTTCAATCCAACCTGTTGTTAAGGTCAATCAGACTTGGATGAAGGGAAAATACAAATATCAGATTGATCCAAAACTTTTGTAGCCTGCAATAAGTTTTTAATGGTCATTCGCCACTTTTTCCAGTGGTGTGGTCCAGAAGAGAATTGGATCTAGTTAAATTTTGGGACGAGGTCCTAAAATGAGATGAAACAACAGACAGGCAGCGTGGATATACAATGTATTCATCAAGTTGGGCCCCACATGGCAAGGGTAACACCCAATAAAGTGTTACCCAGGTAACACCTAATCCACTCCTACAGATCACATCCAACTCGTCCAATAGTTACATTCTTGTGTGTGGCCCACTTAAATGATTGTATCAGCATGATTTATTGTTTGTAGAACATTATGGTGGGATTCATCAATTTCACACGCTCGATAATATACACACACATGCAAGTTCTACAATGCTTGAATTCACTATTTTTTATTTTTATATGAATTGATCATATTATCATGTAGGTCAATCATGGTTTTATAGGTAGAATATGTATTTTATGACCTGTTTGAATTGGTGGAATCTAAAATATAATTTCCAAAAGGAAAATGTCACATCTCATGAAAATGTAAATAGGGAAACACCCGTAAAAGAATTATGAAAAGGTTGTTTCTTTTAATCTCTATGATTTTTAAGGAAATGCAAAATGATCAATGGTCTAAAAATGATATTGTTTCTTAGAAAGTATGGAAAATTGGATTATCAAGGTTTTTGGAGGAAAAAGAAAATACCGTTTTTGAGGAAAATTGTGGAAAGGAAAATAATTCTCAACAGCAGAAAACATCACATAAGCAAAAAACTCCTTTTCCACATGTAATTTTTTGATTCCACCAATCCAAACAGGCAAGCAGATGATCCTTGTATAGGTTGTTGGATGATCCAAAATTGCATGCTCTACAATCATACATTGAAGGATGTTATTATTCAATAATACACTTATCTTGATTATACATACCTATATAATGAAGTAAAATTCCAAGGAACTATGGGTCCATTTATGCAAATTGAAAACCTGTAGATGCCATATAAATTCTGTTATAGCATTGTCAACTAGGTCCTTTTATATTAGATGCATTGTATGGTTACTGAATTGCTTTCTATGATTGGCTGATTTATTTGGCAATCAGAACATTTAAATACCATAATTTAATCAAGGAATGCAAGTAGGACTCAAACAAATGAGATGGAGAAGGGGTGTAGCAGCACATGTGCTATCCTTCTACAGTTGTAGGAGAACGAGCAAAGGGCAGCTGGTGGTGGTTGAACTAAAAATCAGGCCGGCCTGCTTTTCAGGTGAGCGACAAGCTTACATTGAATGTCAATCGATAGTTATTTTCTTTGCAAACTTTTCATTTTTATTTTTTTTTGTTACAAATGTGGTGCAACCAATGTAAGAGGAGTGTTTTCCATCCAGGTTGCAACTTAATAAACTTTGAATGTCTACAAATCTATGGCTGTCCCCATTTATAGAGGCGACGTGAGAAGGAGAAAGGTGACGATTGGCACAAGATAGTACACATCCCAGATATTCAGATTGGATAGCCATCCAATTGTAAGCATCACTTCTTGTTCATCCTTATCTTTGCTTTATAATATATGATTTTACCAAATACTGCCTTTAGAACTATGCTTACAATTGTATATGCTATTTGTCACTTGGGTTTGTTTTGTGAGAAAAATGATCATAATATAGTCTGAGTGTGATGGTTCTTATGCATGTATGACTCAAAATCAAACCATCCAAACTGTAGGCCCTACTTTAGATGTGTGATAAACCATAAGCTATATGGAACTGATGTCTGATGTCCTAAGTGGCTGGTTGGTGGATATCTAATGCACAATTAAAATGGAAAAAAAAAAAAAAAAAAAAAAAAAGAAGAGGTCAATTTGGCATGTGGGCCTTGATCAACATCAAATACATGCATGGTTTTTGTTGTTTGTTAACAGAGGCTTCATGCTTGGCTGACATCTTTATCCTTTCTTCTTCACAACTTGTTACAGTTTTTAGCCATAGTGATGCATTTATCATTTAACATGTCTATTATAATACATTGACCTTATGAATGGAGGGATAGTCCTTAGCATTATCTGACTTTGGTTCTGATGGTACATGTCTACTACTGATATATTCTTATTTATTTTGGCAAGATAACTTGAATTTTTTGAAGAAAGAACGATGCTATAAACTGGGCATGCAGCTTAGGGGAGGGGAAAGGAGGAGAGATCAGGAGGGACCCTGAGGGACCCCTGAACTAGTGTTGATCTACATGACAGTCCAAAGATGTGAGTGAGCTGCATCATTCTTCCATGAAGCTTTCCTCTCCTCCCACTCATAACAATAAAGGCAAAATGAACAATGCTAAAGGTTCAGTCTGCTCCCAAAATTCCTTTTCCTTCATGAGTAAAATATTTTCATAGATACATCAACACTATTTTGTTGTATTGCTTTTTATGGAGCCATAACTTTTCTCCTAAATAAGGTTAAATGTCTTATTATTTCATTTTTTTTTTCTTGTTTATGCAGTTAACTTAGTGGCCAGTCATGTGTGGTGGATGTAGGTTGGTCATAGCACACATGCCAACTTAGGGTATGTGTCATAGACATGGGCATTCATCTGGTAGGGAACATTAGGCTGGTTGACTCATCAGATAAGCCATGAATGTACATGGAATATGGACCATTGGTAATTTTTCCAATGGTCCATTTTTCTCATACAAGTGTGGCCTGCCTATATAGTAGGCTAGTAAGATTTTTGGGCTTGAGCATTAGCATAGTGTGCCTTAACCTGTCATGCTCTGCTTCCTGTGCACCTCAAGCAGTATTCATCTAATTGTATTCATTGTATGGGCTGTTTATGAAACATAATACAGATACATGTTCGCTAGGTGTTTCTATACTCAGAAAAGAACATTTCTCTGTAAACCAAAAAAAATAACAAGAAGTTGATCACTCCTTTGTTATATTTATGCCCCAAAAAAAGAAAAGAAAAAAAAAAAAAAAAAAAAAAAGAAAGAGAGAAGGTTCCCCTGTTTTGAGTGCAAGAAGCACAGTAGCACCCTTGTATAGTCATGGTTCTCCTTGTCTTTTCTACAATGTGTTTGAACACTAGATTTTAATCTTACCTTTTACATTCCATCAGACTGCTATTGTTTGCCTAATTCACATCCAAGGCATCCATGAAAAAAATTGGCATTCTTTTCTTGTATTTTTCTTTATTATGAAGATACTTAGCTTCCCAAAATGTGTTTTGGTTGAGTTTTACTGATGACGTAAATGAGGCATTGTATACGCAGATGATGATAAGCAAAAACTATGATATGATGTTGGTGAGCTACATCAGGCATCCATCTCTCTGTTCTAATATTAAAGGAATGGGCCGAAAGAGGGAAGTAATGATTGACTGAGGACAGCCAGCATCCCCATGAGGGAGAATGACCATAGAAAGATCTTTCCACATTGAAGAAAGCTATCTTGACTTGCATTGGGTAACGATTGCATTCTCTCTTCATCTTTTTCTCCTATTCTCATATTCCATGCTTGGTTGCAATTGGAGCATTAATGCCAGGAACTTCCGTCAGAATTGCATTTTTTAATGACATATGGAAGTTCTCTCATATGTATCTAATATTGAACTGACTGACCAAGTTGCTCCTGTGTTGATATATCATCATGCAGGAACTTGACACTTAGAATGCCTAAGATGAGAAGCAACAATAGCTGGTGAATGCCAACACTAAGGATAGAAGCATCTATGAACAAGTAAGAAAGCTTATTTGTACATGAAAAGTTGAATCTAATTAATGCTTTTTACATTGGCATGGCAATGTTGCCCACACCCAATGTGAGTTGCAACCAAAATAAAATGCTTGTTAGATATGTTCAAGAGGCCTATTAGATATCCTTGGTGACCATCTATCTTATGGACATGTATTTGCAGAGCTTTCTCACCTATGGCCACAAGGAGGAGAGGACTACATCTTGGAGGAACTATCTCTCTGCAGATTTGAACTCATCAAATGTGACCTTTTTGTCCCTGTTGGCATCCATCCGATTGAAAAATCTCATCAAGCTTCCCAAGTTCAGTTATGTCTTCTGGCAAGGCCTATATGGATTTCAGTTAGATGATCTTTACTACCACGTCCAAAGTAAAACTATAGAGAAATGCTAAGGCGATTCGTGTGCAGGCAGACGGAAGAGGCAGAGATTCAAGTCATATATGTGCGAGATCCAAGCTGTTCATTAGTATATATTTTCTCATTTTATCAAAAAGGAAAAGAAAAATATTGCCAGAGAGTATCTTGAGTTTTACTAATTAACTCAGGAGAATATTCGGATCCTTAGCTTGTAAAAGTGGCGCCCATGGTTTAGTGATCCGAAACCATTTGTTTATTGAGCCCAACCATGGAAGGATCCTTCAAGATCTTGACTAGTTATAGGGAAACTTTTTTTTTTTTTTTTTCCATATAGAAGTTTTTAGTATCAACCAATCCTCTATCTACCCATACTTCATTAGTGTTCAGGGTTTCCTTTCATTTTGATTATTTTCAAAATCTATATGTTTGTATATTCTAGAAACCTGCATTATTTGACACCCATGTCTAACACATGTTGATGTTCTATTTTCTTCTTATGTCTGGCAGCATTTATATACATTTTGTTTAGGTCATAGTTTAGCTACTAGAATACATTTTCCTGTTTCTTATGTATATGGTGTATGGAACCAAGAGAGAATATATGTTTTAAAAACATACTCTTATTCACACCCATTATTAAATGCCAAGGCAGAGAAGTTTCTTTACTTTTTGGTAAAATGTCTATTGATGAAATATCACGCTCTCTCCTCCCAAAAAAAAAAAAAAAACCACTATGCACACCAATGTGGCGATAACTGTGGATGTCTATCAGCTTGTGTTTTTATTAGGATACGTTACGTACTCTTGGTTCCAAATTAACCTTATATGAGCTATTTCTAATAAGACAAACTTTCATATGTCATTATACATCTGTACAGACATGTGTGAGTGGTGGGTTTTCCAGGACCTTGTTTCTACTTATTTCCTTGTCCCAGAAAAAAAAAAAAAAAAAAAAAAACACTGCTGTCAATGTCCAAAATAGGTATACATATCTGTGTCAATGTCGCATTGTCACAACTCGCAACATTGGTTTTTGGTTACATTGACTGCCCCTCTTTAAATCCTGGATTGTTTAAAATGTGTAAGATTTGTTCTAATGGAATGCTTTACTCTTTTTACTCTTTTAGGCTTGACTTCTTTCAGTGATTTGAGTAGTCCTTAAAAGATATTCAGGGATTAAGTACATGAGAAAGTGCAAAAAGGTGACATGTTTATCTTATTTGCAACAAGCAAATAATTGCTTATCATTTATTTGTCCAATGAAATGCATTCATGAATATTGAAATCTTTTCAGTTACTTGCAACAGGAATGACAGAATTATGAAAACAAGATCAGGATTATGCTTTGTTGACCATCGGGAGTATACATGTGTTGGTGTGTTTTATATAGTCCTGTTGCTTCTTATATTCTCTTAGATTCCTTGCCTAATGTTGTAGTTGTGTGGATCTCTTGACTGGCAATTCTGCAGAAATCATTCAGAAGGCAGGATCACAAGATTAATGTATTCTGATGAAAGGGAGAGTTATATTTAATCACTAACCCAAGAGGCATGCTACTTGCAGGCATGCATCTGTAGACACCCAATACAACTGTCTCATGGAAAGTCAAAACTTGAAACACATGTTGGTGATCCAAGCCCTTCAACACACTGGCGTCATGATGAATGTGTCCTCACCTACTATCAGTTTTGTCCATTCATCAGGTGAGCCACACTTGTATTGAGAAAATGGATGCAGTTTTGTCCATTCATTAGGTGAGCCACACTTCTATTGAGAAAATGGATGCTTAAAATATCGATAAGATGATAACCAATGGTACATGAGTGGACCAGTAATTCATCATATTAGTGGACTGACCGAACTTTTACACTAGGACACTTTCACCGAGGGGTAGACCTGATCAATGGAGTGGATCTCACACATGTCTACCACACTGGCACACGTGGCCCTTATATTTGTCCTCTGTAGAAGTGCATCCACAAGGACTAACTTCTTCAAATGTAAAATTTCGATCCACTTGGTAATATTTTCAATCCTATGTTTACTTTATTTATGCAATATCTCCACAACAGCCAAAGAACCGGGGTATGTTCATAGGAATGTATCTACTGATGTATTGTAAACATAACATTCTCTAGAAGCTCAGTTAACAGTTATAGCATCATTGATATGTGCAAGATTTGCGAAATCGGTTACAGCTTTTGCAAGAAATGCTCACAGATGAGAAGTATAGATTGAGGTGGAGTTTTGTCTATGGCTATAGTTTCTTGGTCTTCAAAGTCGTTGCATTGTTTGTGTTTGTATTCATGAATACAAGCAAACACTTGTAGCCTATATGTTTTTGTGAGCATGAAGTGTTTTTCACTGATCATCACTTACCAACTTGGCATGAGAACAGAATAATGGAACTTTGCAGAGTATTACATTTTTATTTTTATTTTTATTTATTTATTTTGGCAGCTGTTGAAACGTGCCAGGAGATGTCAATAATGCAGCCCAATTCAGAGTAATGGAAGAATCTCTGATGAAATCTCTTTATTCACATCAAGAACACTAGGTAATTCTACTTTCTTTGTTTTGAAGATCTGTATGCTATAGCTCGCACTGGGACAAAGACTAAAAAGATGATGATAATATATTTGTGAGCCTTTGCATGTCCATGTATTAGATTCTCTATATTCAAAATGGTACCCCGCATCATTCCTTCGCATCAAGGCTATAGGATCTATTGGTTTTGATTTTGTAGTACCTCAAACGGTAATATTAGTAGAAATATTTCTGAAATGTTTTGCAACATCTACAGTGACATCACAGTCGGCGGTTACCTAATCATGGCAATATATGGAAGCTAGTGAAGACCTCAACTTTTTGATGGCTCAATGGTACGTACATGGTTTTCTAAATTTATATGAATAGTGACTAATTCATACATGGTTTGGGGTAAAATATTTAATCCAAAATTATTGTTGTGTTGCAGAGATGGTGCATACTTGAAGTTTCGGATACAGGTCGAATCTTGATCTCCAATCTTCCTATGGTTGACCTGGTACCTTTCATCCCTTCCATGTTCAAGTATTTGAGGGAAAGAGGAATGCAAATCGAAGTAAAGGTTGTCTACTTTGCAATTGAGGCTCTATGGCTTACTCCGTTCATGGATGTGGCCCACTAGACTGCATGGACAAACGATCAAGACCACCACCCATCTGCTCAACCCTGCCATTGTGGGTGATTGTACAGAAGACGGAGAATCTGTGCTAGCTGATTTCAGTTCTGTAGTCAGATTATGAAGACCAACATCTACACAAACCTATCATTTGTGGGTGATTTACAAAAAACATGCGGATAGGAGAATCCTAGCTGCCCAATTTTCTCTGTTGAATGTGATATTTATACAATTTGTACAAAAAATGGCTGATTTTTGTCATCACCCGTTTGCTTGAAGGCTCTTTCTCAGACAGGATTCTCCAATTGATGTGATATTTATACAATTGCCTGTCACCATAGGGCTTATAAGATTAACATAGCAGATGATCCACCCATGAGCCATGCAGGCCCAATCAAGCAGTAGACCTTCTGAGATAAGGGCAGGCTCCAAATTGAAATTGAAGCAATAGGCCTCTCAAATTCTATGTGAAGGGTGGGAAATCTGGTGTTCAAACGGGATTCTTCAGATCGAGCATGGATGGTCCTCATTGCTTGCAAGTTTATCAGCTGCTATGCTTCACGAGTAGGTTTCAGGAAGCAATGATCACTTTACTAGCTGTTTGTAGCTCTATTCTTGTGTTGAGTTTAGAAGGCTAAAGTATAAATGGATGTTTAATTAGAGGAAGAAAGAGTGATTGCATTTATTTTAGAATGCATGTAAAACAGATCTCTAGTCTTGACTGTTATGCTTGTTACTAGTAATCATATGAATTTCATGTGCTATGTTTATGTGAAGTAACTGATTGGCCATTGTATTTAGTTTTTACTTTTTGGTTGTGGATCTCTCTGTTTTTGTTCATAATTGCACTTTGAAATTTGCTGATGCCAAATTGCTCCAACCAGAATAGCAAGTTTGGTGGGCTGATGCCAGATTACAGGTCTCAAGAAAGAATTTAGGGGATCCCAGGTTAAGTCTCAATACCAATTTTGGTGGGCCCATGCCCTCCTCATCAGACTTATACATGCCAAGTAGCTTTTACCCAGATTAATCACACCCATTGATCATTTTATTTTTTATTTTTATGAAACCTTTTCCCAAATTAATCACACCCATTGATCATTTTATTTTTATGAAACCTTTTCCCAGATTAATCGCACCCAAACAGAACGTTCGTTCCATTTAGAAGCATATGTTTGTAGAACCTGGGGTCTTGTTTGGTAGACAATTAAAAATTAGTTCATCTCATTTTAATTATCATTAATTATGCATTAGAATTTAGAGATCTTGTTCTCTAATACATAATTACTTCATGTTAATAGTGGGCCCCACAGAGTAAACTCTGTATCCTAAAATGAACTGGTAAAACAGATGGACAGCATTGAAAAAACATATACATCAGAGTGGGCCCCACAGTAAACTCTGTATGCTATAGCGGCCATTAACTATGAACAGTCAAAAGTATCCTGCATTGTAAGGGAAGGTGGACCACCATCTACTATCCCACAGTTACACATTGTTTCTTAGTGGTAGATATATAAACATATGGGACATGATCTAGACCACTGGACAGTCTGCCTCCATGCCTTTGCTGCCAGTGTGGCAAACATGGCCTAGATGCAAATACAGAATGGGCCTTAGTCCAAGAATCACAATGTTTCGACAGCTGTAATCCTTTAATTGGTGAAGCACAAATGTACACTAAAAGATAGTAGTCAGCAATATCTCGCATTCAGTGAGGACAGGCCAATTTATTAGATCATTACAATAGTACAATCATAGAAAACTCAACCAATCAATGGCGGTGTCTGTTGGATGCCTGTTTGGATCATGTATCATACATGATCTGGAGGCATGAAATTGCAATCTCACAGAGGCAGTGGATCAGCTCCGTGAACATAGATGCACACATAAGGCAGATACGTTCATAAAAACCAATGTCTTATTACAGGTGTGCTTACAGGCCATAAACTGAGAATTCAAGACCCAAAAAAACAAAAAACAAAAAAAAAAAAAAACCTTCTTTATAAAAGAATACATTACTTTGGTTAGGTCAAGCCGGGTCAGACAGGACCTGTACCATGATCAAGATGAGTGGGTGAAAATGGACTGATTCTAGAGGCCTAACATAGATGTCAAGCTAATTGAAATACCTAACCTATGTTCACCAGCCAACCTATGTCCTTTTTTATGGGCAAATAGTAAATTTGATTGAAAAAGAAAGATAGCAAGATAAAGGGCCCCTCAAAAAGGACACCAAAGCTACAAGGAAGACTGACACTGCCTATTACTTTCCTATTTTTAAGCCTCTCCCAAGAAGTAAAGCCCACCAACTCCAAATCTTCTCCGTTATTCATCAAAAGAAGCACCTTCAGCTCAGTCAAACTAACTGCACTTGTAAATCTCCATGAACTGTCCAACTTGGTTGAGATACTTAACATATTTAAAAAACTGAGAAAATCAAAGAATGCACAGAAGCTCGAACTGTTAACCACTTGCTCTAAAAGCTCGAACTGTTAGAGTATGGTGAATTAATCCCTTATCTCATTGCCCAGGCCCCACGTCTCATGGGTTAGGCCCTCGGTCGAACCCCCTTCGTGGGCCCCAAATCACATGGGTACCGCCTCACACGAGCCACCCGAGTCACACGGGTGGGGCCCGCATCTCACGAGCCACCTGCCTCACCCGGCCGCCCACCTCGAGAGTGCCCATGCATCTCACAGGCCACCCCACTCGAGCCCGGTGTGAAAATGCCCCCGCATTAATCACCCCCGGTGAGGAGTCTCGAACCCGAGACCTCCCGCTTTGATACCAATTTGATGCAGGACAATTAACCACTTACTCTAAAAGTGTTGGGATTTTTGGCCTGCGGAATCACACAGATCTAAATCTAGGATGGTAATCCAATGGCACCAAGCACACACAAGAAAAGAAAACACACAGATTTAACGTGGAAAACCTTTGCGGGAAAAAACCATGGCACAAAGCGACAGATCACCCACTATGAAAGCATCAATTACAAAGAGAAAAGACTTACCCGATTCGAACAACCTCGAATCTCACCCTTGGTACACACCCTTTCATAACCCTAGAACCCTTTAGAATACCCTTAGAAAGTCTTGGAATAATATTAGAATAGCCCTAGGGACCCGAATTTATAGTTTTGGCAACTTCCCTTTCGTATCCCAGTTGCGAAAGGACTTGCGTCACAAAATCCACGAAACTCCTTTCCGCATCCCAGTTGCGAAAGGACTCAGATTTAAGACATCTCGCAACAATCTCCACCATGTCTTCAATCTTCAACTGTGTAGCTTCTTGATCTCTTCTCTTATTTCTGCATCACATCATAGCTCAAGATCACATTGGCCAACCAACGCCAATCACGGATCTAATAGATACCTGCTATACCGTTGGTGCGAATATCTCTGAGAAGCTGATCCCTTCTCTTTGAGCATAACCCTTCGCTACCAACCTCGTCCTGTATCTATACTGTATCTTTTTGAAGATTCACCTGCATCCAACCGCTCACCGGCCCACTGGAAGCTCCACCAGCTCCCATATATCGGTCTGGTACAATGAATCCATCACATCACCATAGTTACCTTCCACTTTTCAGAATCAGGCTCACATAGAGCCATCTGAATAGAATATGAATGTCCTGCAATATTGGAGTCGTCCATGTACCTCGCCGCTATCATACGATCATGCTATGTGGTTCTTTCCACAGGTGGCTGCTCCACCTACTCTGTATCCCTGCCCGCGCGTCTCAGCCTTCCTGCCCTGCCCGCTCATGTGGCCATGCCCAACATGCCACACACGTGCAGAGGTAGAATCTGCTACATCCACAGTAGCTCCACCTTTTGAAGTGCTCCCGCGGATCGATGGTAAAACTTTCTTATCAAAAGTATTCCAATCATCATCAGTCATAGTGGACTTTCGCTCCTCAGGAGCACCATTCTTGTCTTGCTTGGTTAACAGGCTAATCATCTTAACCTTCCATAACTCAAAAATTATTTTTTTCCTGAGTACTCTCAAACTCATACTTGGTGCTTTGCCATTATTATTAATCCCTCAGATTCAGATCTTTGTCCCAACCGATTGCTCTGATACCACTTGTTGGATTTTTGGCCTGCGGAATCACACAGATCTAGATCTAGGATGGTAATCCAATGGCACCAAGCACACACAAGAAAATAGAACACACAGATTTAACGTGGAAAACCTTTGCGGAAAAACCACGGCACAAAGCGACAGATCACCACTATGAAAGCATCAATTACAAAGAGAAAAGACTTAACCGATTCGAACAACCTCGAATCCACCCTCGCTATATACCCTTGATAACCCTAGAACCCTTTAGAATACCCTTAGAAAGTCTTGAATAATATTAGAAAGCCCTAAAACCCAATTTATAGTTTTGGCAACTTCTTTCGTATCCCAGTTGCGAAAGGACTTGCGTCACAAAAATCCGCGAAACTCCTTCCGCATCCCAGTTGCGAAAGGACTTGCGACACGAAATCCGCGAAACTTCTTTCCGCATCCAGTTGCGAAACGACTCAGATTTAAGACATCTCGCAACATCTTTGTTGACTCCTTTTTCTGCCACTTGATCTAAAATAGCATATAGGCCATAATTTCATTACCTTCCATTCCACATTATCACTATTTTCAGTTGTAGGGCATTTCCAATTACAGAAGCATTTCTCCCTTTTTTTTAAAACAACATTGGGGAAGTTGAATTTTCTACTTCAGCAGGAGTTTGAATCAGAATGGTTAAAACAATGTTACTTCTCTCCTAATAACAGGTTTCAGAATTTAGGGGGTCCCACAAAATTATTGCCTAATCTGATTTTTGTGGGCCCATGACTTCCACATCTGATTTGTACATGGGAGCTGCATTTTCCTGGCTTGATTACAATCGTGGATCATTTGCTTTCTTTTTTGAAACTAGGGCGTGTTTGTTAATGCTTAAAAATTAACTTAATGTGGAGTGCTGAAAGCACTCCACATTA